>VZRV01001705.1:926757-989088 GCA_013398115.1 Falcunculus frontatus | reverse complement strand
GAAACCAATCCTCTTTTTCTCGGGTCTTGCGATGGAGAAAAGCTCGCTCCTGTTATGCTGCTTGCACTTGATGTTATTTTACAGTTCAGTATAGGCTGAGTTGGTTGTAGGAAAGTTCCGTCAGCTCCCGCCGCCTCCTCACGGTCATATGGGGGGGGTTCCTCAGCAGTAGCTTCAGACGGTCTCGGCTCTGCAGCAGCAGCTGCTGCCCACGGCTCCGAGGGGACTCTCCCAGAGCCGGGGCCCGTGCCAGCCGGGGCCGGGGCCCATGCCCGCCGGGGCCGGGGGAGGGGAGGCCCAGGGCCGCTCCGAAGAGCCCTGGCCAAATTCCCACCCCAAACTCCCCGCCAGGAGGTTTAAGCAGAAGCAAAAAGGGACACTTCCTGTGTCTCCACTGGCTTAAATATGGAAATTTCGAGAAGCGTGACTGGTCAAGAGATCTGTCCATCAGACTCAGGGTCAACCCACGACAATTAGGAAGGGTTTTGTTAAGCACTGTTTAAGAATTCTCACAGAATAACTTTCAATGTCTCTGATTTACCACAGCATTCAAGACACTCCAGGGCAGTCAAGGGTCCTGTCCTCCTCATGTGTGTCAAAATATACAGGAGGAAATTGTCACAAATGTTCACTGGTGACAGCTAAAGAATTTAATTTTCTTCTACCAGCCACTTTTTGTTTTATAATTGTTTTGGGTTTATTAGTGGGTTTCCAATACTTTTGCAACAGATGATCTCAAAGTCTTAGTAACCTCTAGCTTCAAGGAGCCCACCTTCCCTACCAAAAGAAGATTTATACTTCAGGACATTTCACAGCTGCATCACATACTCAGTATGAGAGCTCCAAGTCTCAAACGTTCAGACATCCCAGTCTGAATATCCAACAATCAAGAACGAGTAAATAATAAGTTGATTGATATGACAAACAAAGCTCCTGAAAGACGGAAATTAATTTAATTTAAAGCTTTTCATTCATACCCTAATGGAAGAAGAAAAGCTTTTGCCTCCAAATTTGAAGAAAGAAAATCATAGGAAGCTTAATGATGCAAGATTTTATTGAAATTCATGAAAGTAAAAAGAGATTAATTGCTTGTTGAAAAGGAGAAAAGGACTATTTTGGTTTCCTATTTTGGTCAATAATTTTCCTCTTTGAGATGTGTTTCTTCTACACCAAAATATTGTTATTATATTACTTCAGAATTAAATATCAAAATATCAAACCAAGAAATGAAGAGTAAAATTTAAGTTTACTATATACGTGCGTAACGCATTTTAAATAATAGCTAAAATTAATAATGATAAATAATAATCACACTGACATAGTTTTAATTTCAAAATATCTTAATCTGCCAATCTTTCATATGCTAGTTCTGTCTTGCTGCAATCCCTAAAAGTAGTATTAGAAACCTGTAGCTATTTTTGCTAAAACTATACTATTTTAAATACAAAAGTTAGGTCTTAAGTAAACACTTCAGCTTACTTTACATGAGCTTGGTTCAATTGTTTTTTCTCCATTTTAAGTTCTAAAATACTGCTTAACCCCCAATCCCTAAAGCAAATATAAAATTGGCCAGCCTGAGAAATTGTTTAAATTTTTAATTCAAATTTAAATGATGGGTTGATCCCAAAACCGGTGACAGTTTAAATTAAGAAACTGTGTAAGTTCTGTTCATTAAAAAGTTAGATAAAGAAAGATCAGCTTTCATAGCCTGTGAGTCCCTGTGGTCTAAAAAGGGACTAAAGCACAATTTCCCAAATTTAAGAAAATGTGGCTATACCAATATAGAAAGTGTTGAAAAAAGCAGCCATAATACCTCATCCTGAACCTTTGAACTGAAGCACGACGGATTGCAAACTAAAACAGGAGGTATGCGTTGGAGTAGACACTTCCAATAGAGCTGAGTATCAGTCCCCCCTGATCTAATTGCTGTGCACTCCAGCACTGCCTGAGCTGCCCCATTAATCGGTGGGGAAGGTACTTGTTGTCCATACATTTGTTCGGTGTCCCCACCACAACATCTTCTTAATGGCTGTCAAGGTGATTGATGTTTGGGAGCACAGACAGGCTGTAACGAGGTCTCATAATCAGCAAGTTGTTTATGTGGCCTTTGATTAATAAGCACTGGTTTACAAAAAGGAGAAAAACAAAAAACAAAACAAAACAAACTTCGGGGAACTAACACACTGTAATTTAACACATATTTTCCACACATCAGATTTCCTTATCTCTTTTCTCTTTTTCAGACATACGTACAACTACAATTGCCTTCAGTCAGGTTAAGTTTGCCTCTGGACAATATAACTGATTATTTAACTAAGAATAGACACTATAACATATATTTTATCTGATTTGGGCCCTATGTAAATTATGCATTTCTCACAGCCCTGACATTAAAAATGAGACAGTTTACACATATTTTGCACTCATATTAGTATGCATGTTAGTATTCATGCTTTGAAATACTACAGCTTTTGTATCAGTGTCTCAGGAACGGAACTGAACACACATATCTTGCTTTCTGTTTTCCTCCAGAAACGTGCTGAGGAACAGTACTCCCCAAATTCTGACAAAATCAATGAGCAGACCCGAGTCTTAAAAGGTTTAAATTACTGTAATAACTTCATGTCAAGGCTTTTATGCATTGGCAGCTGGACACTAAACTGTAAAATCAATTTAGATTTCAGACCCTGGTTTTGGTTATATTCACATTTTGTGGGGTTTTTTTCAGTGGCAAACATGCTACAGAGGAATTTGTACTGCAGTTTAAGGTATCCCAGGATAAAGCTGATCAGGTTAGAAAATCTCTGAAGAAGAAGCATGCAAAAATCAGTCCTCATTAAATTGTCCATGAGGAGGCTTTTAGAATTCAACAATAGTTGAAGTTATTCAGAGCTAAAAGAATGCATATCATATGGGGGTGTCTAGAAAGCAGACCCACATTTGCAGTCTGTACCACCCAATATCAGTGAATGCAAGACTAGCTTTTGCATGTCAGAGGACAGTACCACTGCCACAGCCATCTGGACCACATCCCCAGGTAAATAGCAGGCAACTACAACCTCTATGGATGTGATTTTTTTCCCTACTTTTCATCTCTCTCCAAGATTTTATCTGTGCTATGGTGCATAACTAGCAGATCTTTCCAAAATACACTGCCAAATATCAAGGTTGAATATGACTTGAAAAGTCTCCAAGTGGAGAAGCGTTTTCCTTACTTACACCTATCCATATGCATGAGAAGGCGTTATTTTTTGTCTTTCCAAAGTATATTACTACCTTTAATGAAAACTCAAATCAGAACAAGTGCCATCTTTTCCACAGGAAAATTAGCCCTGACTAGGCACCACCTACTTTTCTTAAACTGACTTTGAGGACTACAGCTATATAGACATGTTACTGCTGCGTAGACATCATTAAAAGATATTTTAAAAAGCCAAAAAAAGAATGATGTTATTCCTTGCATAACTTTTGTTCTGGTTTTGAATTACTGACTACAAGAAATTCAGAGGTTTTGTGACATTCTGATGGGCAGGAATTACAGAAACATCCACGTAAGATACTACTAAAGAAATAAAACAATATAACTTGTACAATAAGTAGGAATGCTAAAATATTCATAAATTTGTGATGGTTGTATACTCAAGACTCTTTATATAAAAAGTCTTTCTCTCTCCCCCCTTTTTAAAAGCCCCCTTAAGGTACCGGAAAGCCCCAGTGAAGTCTCCCTGAAGCCTTCTTTTCTCCAGGCTGAATAACCACAGCTCTCTTAGCCTATAGGAAGGGTGCAACATTCCTCTGGTCATCTTCATGGCCCTCTCTAACATGTCCACATCTTTCTGCTGAAGACCTCAGAACTGGGGGCAGCACTCCAGGCAGGGTCACACAAGGGTAGAGTAGAGGAGAAGAATCACTTCCTTCAACCTGCTGGCCAGGCTCCTTTTGATGCAGCCAAGGATGCAGTTGGCCGTATCTCTCCAGTTGAGCAACATAAGCCTTGTGAGGGACTTTATCATCAGCCTTACAGAAGCCCAGGGAGATGACACTCACAACTCTTCCTTTGTCAAGGGATTTATTCAATCTATTGTGGAATGCCACTGTATTAGTCTGGAATGATTTTCTCTTGGTGAAACTATCTTGGCTGTCTCTAAACATCTCCTTCTCTTCCTTATGTTTCAAGACGTCTTCCAGGAGGTTTTGTTCCATGATGTTACCAGGCACAGTGCTGAGGCTGCCAGGCTGGTAGTTCCCAAGGTGCAATATTCCCTTTTCTCCAGTCACTGGGGACTTCCCCTGACTGCCATGACTTTTCAAGTATGATGGAGTATGGCTTGGCAACTACATCTACCAGTTCTCTCAGGACCCAGGGACGCATGCCCCTCCTTGAGTCCCATAATGCTGTATATGTTCAGGTTCCTTAGGTGGTCTTGAACCCAATCCTTTCTTACAGTGTGAGGGATTTTGTTTCCTCAATCCTTGGCTTGAGGTTTAGGGACTTAAGACGCATAGGAAGAGGGATTGCCAGTGAAAACTGAGGAAAAAACTGTTGAGTACCTCAGCTTTCCTCATTGCTGCTAGTTATCCTGTCATATTTATCACAGAGGTGCTATTTCATTTCTCTTCCTTTTCTGTCTTCCTTACGCTTGTATAAGCCTTTCTCATTATTCTTCACATTTCTTGCAAATTCAGCTCCAACTGTTCCTTAACCTTCTTGATCCCATCACTCCTAAAATGAAAATCATGAACAGTTTTATTTCTTTTTCTCCATCGAACACATCCTGCCCCACTGAACATTGGTGTTTTATTTCTAAGACATAAATTCCCTATATACCACCCAATGTTTTAAACTCTTTCATTTGCCTTGTAAATAAGAGGTTGGCATCAAGCAAATGTCATTAAAAAAATCTCCAAAACCCCAAAATAGCACAACAGCAAATAAAACCCAGAACCCCCAAAACCTTTCTGCATGTTAATCTCAGAAACTCTTATCTAAAAAAGATCGGTTTCTCTGTGCACGTCAAAGTGATTGCATCCTGTTCTTGAGGAGATTAAAAAGTCATGTAGTAGATTAGGTCCGACAATCTTGACTCAGATTTGTTACACCTGAGCACAAATATTCCATGCTAGCATACTGGAAAATCATATTTGGCATATTACTAATATGTTTCCAAACCAGGTAGCATCCACACCAGAGTCACCAACATATCCTTATTCCAAGAAATAATACATTTTTCAGTTTTCCCTTCTTTTGCAGAATTACAGACTGCATGCAATTCAATATTTCTGGTTTGATACAGAAATATGAACTACATCAATTAATTTTTAATATAGCACTTACATATAATTACTTAAGTGAAAACTCTGTTTGCTCCTTGTTTGGCATTCATATCGCCATTTGCATGTCCTGGTGGTGACCCGAATTCTTTGTGCTGGTTTGACTAGTTCACTGCAAGGGTGAGACAAAGTAAAAGTGCATACTAACATTACTTCATTCTTTAATACCTTTGGGGCGATGACAGAGGCTAATTTTCAAATTTAATAGGGACTAAGGTGATAGAAATTGTATTTGCAGGTTTTGTTTCTAGACCACCAACATTAGAAGCTGGAAGAAGCACCATTTAGGCTACACTCTTGCAGAACTGTGGTACGTTTAAAATGAATGATTCATCACTCTAATCACAAAAGACAAGAGCCGGGGGAAGGGGCTGGAAAGTAAGGAGATCCAACTTCATTCAAAAGAAATATCATCAGAGATTTCTATTATACTTCACTGTCTTATCAGGATCTTCAGAAGGAAAGTTACACAGCTTCATTGAAAAATGCTGTTCAGAACCTGAGATAATCAGCTACTTTCTCAGAAATTAGTTGTGCTACCTGGACAGTATGATCATATCTACAAAGACACAGACCTAGGCTGGGCAGAGAATAAGGAGCAGAGACTATCCTTATCTAAACATGCGGGACACAACAGTGCATGCGCAGCAATCTCACATTACAGAGGAGCAAATGCTGTGCTAGGGTCTATGCAGAAGAGGATATTAATACCAGTTTTTTCCTCTTTCCTCCTGTTATTCTTTCTCTTACTGTCACTATAGTTGCATCAATATTCATTTACTTTCCACAGCTTATAGCTGGGCACTACACATGTCAAAGGTGACAGAATGTGATTCAAAAAGTATTACAAATGTAGCAAGCTGAATTCTGTATAATGTTTTTGCTAATATATTTTCTGCTTTCTTTTTTTACCTTACAATTAAAAATGTACAGCTTCAATTCACCAACACATTCAGATATTGGGAAGCTACACAAGGCAGAAGCACGTGTTCACAGAAAGACACAAGAGCGTTAGCAAAGATGTTAAACCAACAGAGATGGAATGCAAATCAGCAAACTTGGAAAATAAGTAGTCATCACAATGTCTCTCTATTTCTGTTAACATCACCAGTGTTACATCAGTTTTCGCTGTCTGGCTGTAGATCCTTGGCAATTTCACAGGGTGCTACTTACAAGCTGACCTTCTTCACCGAGTCAAATGGAAACAAGTACTCAGTATGAAATATGAAAAGACTCTGCAAAGGACTCTGGCTAATTTATTGCCTTAGTGTATATTCTTTTGTCAGCTACAACCTGCTGATTCTTTTCATGCCAGCTTACTTTTAGGGTTTTTTGTGTCTATTCTTCTTCACTCTGACATTTATGAAGACCACTCAATGTTCATTTGACCTTACACTAAAACCTAAGACCTACTTAAACACATGGATCAGAAACATGTACATGGGACATTTCAACATTTTTACGGGTTGGGTTTTTTTTTTTCCCTTCAGTCATGATCGCAAATGGGTCTATGTGAATAAAAACATGAGGAGATTGTCAGTGCTGGGAGCTGCCAGCCAAATTTCTGTGTTAGCAAGAGCCATCAGAGGTGATTGCACCAGTATCTACCAGGCTTCAGGAGACTGGAAAACACTGTAACATCACCCAACTGTGTGTTGCGATTTTCTTTTCCCAAAGTATGGCAATCTGAATGTTTGTGGATTTAATGACCATCATTTTAGGAAGCAATTATTACTTTATAAATACAAGTGACAGAGCAGCACTGTTAAACTTTGATTGGACCTATTTATAGAGAAAGAGATGACTGAAAGAACTGTAGCATCAAAGCTGGGGAGGAAAAATTTTTTAATACTCTTTTGGAATTTTTTTTTGCTTTTTCCCACTTCAAAAGCCACAAATTTTACCTATCAGTTGCACTGCTAGAATAGTAAGAGATCAAAATCAGATCAGCATCCAAACACAATAGTTGCTGTACAAATGCACAGATAACGCAACTTAACGAAAGTTTACCTGTCCAAGACATAAGAAGCACAAACAAATAAGTAAAAAGAAAAGAATAATTTATTTTTTGAAAAAAAAAAAATAGAAATTAAACTTTCCTAACACCTAAAAAGAGTTTAAAAAACTTACTGACGTGCAGATGTAGCCAACACTATTCTGCCTGTACTGTGTATTTATGGATTTACTAAAAAGTAGGACTGATTTGTTTGTGGTCAGTGTCATTCCAATTTCCATGAAAAGCTTTTGGCTCTCAGTTGCCTGCTCCCCAGCCAGCACAAAGAGCAGACAGAAATGTTCGCCCTTATCTGAACCTGATTTTGTCAGTCTCACTGAAAGTTAATGGCATTTTGTGTTCACACAGTATTGGCAAAACAGTTGCCAGACTTTTCTCTCACCCTTTTCAAGAAACTGCATTTTTGAAAACAGGTCAAGTACCAAAATATTTTGCATGAATATTTAGTTAGGCCCATAGAAATGGAAATCAAAATCTAATTTGTTGAAATAACTTTCTCATGAGCAGAAAAATGTATTTTTTGCAACCACAGTTTGGGAGTTGGCCATAACATAACAACTCTGTCTGTGAGGAAGAAAATAGATTTCATATGGGAAAAGAAGACAAGGATTAAGGAGCTATTCATACAAGTAACTTTGTTTTTCTTAACATAATGGTAGGACTGGGGATCATATTTGTGAGTAGCAAGTCAGTACAGGGAGACTTTTACTCCAGCACTGTCCAGCCTGGCTCTAGGGCCAGACTTCCTCAGAATACTAACATCATGAAATACAGACAGCCTTACAGTCACCAGACAGCACAGTCACTATGGATGTGTGGAAAGGGAAAAATGGATATACACATTGGGCTGAATACTACGGCTATAAATTATTTCAACAGTTAACAGACAGAAAGGCTTCAGAACAGATGTACTTCAGTGGCACTTAATCCACTACCACAATATTACACATAGACCTTTCTGGTGACAGCTGCTGCTTAGCAACAACCCTGCTATCTCCCCTGCTCCCAAAAGAAGAGTAGAGGCATGATAGGCATACAACCCAGAAAACAGTACTCCATGTCTTATTTAGAATAAGTACATTTTTAGAAGACCACACAAGGCTTAGTTTACTTGAGTTGGTGTTTGAGCAAAACAGAAGGCATGTATGTTAATTCTCACACACACACCTACCTCCTAAGTAGCAGGAGTACCACCATTTGTAAACCAGTTTCCACCATATAGAAACCCAAGTCCTGCATCAGGTAATATATGAACTGAAAAGAAACCACTGTAAAAATTTCCTGTCTTGTAGTCTCTTTGCCCACCCTCTTGGCCTGTCTTGAAGAGGATGCAATGTTTGCTTTTGACTAGTCATCGCAAACCTCCCTTCATTACATGGAATCTTTTGGCTGCCAGCAACCTCACATCAACCTTGGTGAGCTCTGCCAGCACCTCATTTGCTCCTATAGATGTATGTTCAGCTTGCCTGGTACTCTACCCCTTTCTCCTGATGCTCTGGGGAGTGTTTCATTCCCACAGCCTCTGTCAAAAGGCTCTGACACAGCCAGCCTGAGAGCACAACTTTCCTGTGAAAATGAAGGCAAAGAATTCAATCAGCATCTAAGCCCTTTCCATCTCCTTTTTCCCTGGGTCCCTTACCTCATGAGCAGAGGGTGCAATTTTTAGCTGTTTTTTGCCAAATGCTCTGGGCAATATAATACCTAAGGTACCCAAGTCTGGCACTGAGTTAGGAATCTTATTAACCCATACTTGGGCTGTTAAGCACCAAATGGTCCCATGATAACTCATGAAGTTCTAACAAAAAAAATATTGCTCTTTAATAGTGTGAGAGTTTAATTTTTTTTACCAAAGTAAAGGAATGACAAAGACAGAACTGTGCTATTTCTTTTGGTCACCCATCCATTCCAGCCCAGGAAAAGAAAACTAAACCTCCTGGTATGTAAAAGGAAATGGTATTTGCATGTCACACTTCAAGACTTCAGCTGCTTCTACCAGGACAAGGAAGGGTATTTTTCTTCCCATTATCTACATTTAAAGTTGTCATGTTGATTTTTTCAAATGAGTAGGGGAAGATTAGAGAAATCAGCCCTCATCTTCTTGTGAAGGAAAAGGTGTTTAGCATGGTTGGATAAAGGACCAGGAAATGACATGCAGATGCTCTGATGTATGAATAGGTCTGAGGCATAAGACTTGTAGTAATGCCTCTCACAGTGTCCTTCTCAATGAGAGCCTGATCCATAGCTTTGGAGTGAGGGAAGAATTTTTCTCCAGCTTGAACCTAAATCAGTCAGAGCCATGGGACTTTTCAACTTTCACAGAATCATAGAATGGTCTGGGTTGGATCAGACTTCAAAGATCATCTAATTCCAACCCCCTCTGCGGTGGGCAGGGACACCTTCCACTACACCCAGTTGGTCAAAACCCCGTCCAGCCTGACCTTGAACACTTCCAGAGGTGGCGAGTCCACAACTTCTCTTGAAAACCTGTTCCAGTGCCTCACCACCTTCACAGAAAAAAAACCTTCTTCCTAATATCTAATCTCGTTCAGCTAAAGATCTTTTCCTCTTGTCCTGTCACTACATGCCCTAGTGGAAAGTCCATATCCAGCCTACTTGTAAGCCTCTTTCACTGAAAGATCATGCTGAAGCTGCTCAGTATTTCTTCTTGGGTCTGTCTCATTTAACATATTTGTTACTCTAACTGATACTGGTGATGTCTGTCCTTCCTCTGCCTCATCTATGGTCAAAAGCATAAGACTTTTAACATGTTCTGGAACGTGGAGCTTCATGCTAGCTGGGTTGATAGCATTACTTAGGTCAATGAAACACATCTCTGACTGGGTGAACTGTAATTTTCTGTCATCAGCAGGGAGACACATTCACAGCTGTCAAATACTGTTGAACTCTCCCTGGGAGTGAAAGTTTCTGCACAGGATGGAATAAACTGAAATTGTAAAAAATTAACTGGAAGACGTTCTGAGCGAATGGAAAATGGAAGATGCCAAGCTATCTAGGAGGGTGGGTACATGTCATTGAGAGCACTATCATTTTGAAGTAGTAGCAGAGAAACATGAAATTTGGCTTATGACTCAGCCCTGTGTATCCAAAAATATAACAGTAAGGCCAGCAGGAAGTAAATATTACTTTATTTTGCTGGCAGGAAAGGAAATTCTGGAAAGTACTCACTTCTTTGTCAAAGAGCAACTCAACACACAATTCGAGAAAGCTGCTTCTTACTAAACAATATCAACGGAATATAGCCCTTAAAACAAGTTCCGCAGGCAAGAGACACTTTTTCAAGACAGTGTTTAGGTTTGAATATTTTGTATACGGGCCACCTCTTCAACTTGATTAGAAAGTGCCTATTCACACTCCACATTTTCCTGCTGTCTCTCACCCTCCCTCAGGGCTGGTATAGTTAGCTGTGGCTGAGACCTTCCCAGAGTGGGGATGAGGTTCCAAAGTAAATTCATATTGTGGGGTCTGTGGTATCTAACTATGTAGCCAAATGGAAAACCAGCATAAATGCAAAAAAAGGAAATAGAAGGTAACTTAAAAATGAGCCTGAAATGCAACTAAAATTAAACCCATGATGTCTTAATTCAGATCCTAATTTATAAGAAAATGTCAATTTCTTTCCCTTCTACTGCAGTGAAAAGAAATGCCATCTACTAAGGAGGATATTATATACATGTCTCATATAATATACCTTGCCTTATTTCTTCTTTATAAAGTGCACATTTGCTGTGAAAGTCATCACAGGGAAGAAAAACTCAAGGTTTGAAATATGAATTCGATACTGTAGTGAGGGAAATGTGCCTTTTTGCTTATAAGTTATTATCTGCAGAAGAGTAGAGAAAAAGTATTAATATGAATGGGTCCTTTCCAACAGTTTTGTACCCTAAAATACTTATTCTTGAAGAACAGTTCAGTAAAATCCGGGTAAATGACATTCACAGCCTTTGTCTTGTGCTCTGTGGGAGATGTAGGTCATCTAGGGGTGACTGTGGTAGTGCTAGGCTGATGGTCGGACTAGATGATCTTGAAGGTGTCTTCCAACCTTGATGATTCTGTGATTCTGTGATAGAAAAAGGTCAGGATAGTCAAGCGGAAGCTGCTTCTCATAAACACATGCTGAGTGAACCTGATCACCTGGTTATCCTGTATGTGCCATGTGGTGGCACTGAAGATCGTTTGCTACATGGCCTTCCCCAACACCAAGGTCACACTGACAAACCTGTAGTTGCCTATTTGTTCCAAACCCCTTGCCATGCCCAGGGATATTTTTCACAGTATCAGATTGCTTACAGCTCCATCTAGCCTGATGCAGAACACCTCCTAAGTAAGAACATCCCCAGCCTCTCTGGGAAATCTCTTCCAGTGTCTCACCACTCTCATAGCAAAAAAATTCTTCATTATATTCAATCTAAATCTACCCTCTTTCAGTTTAAAACAGTTGCTCCTTTTCCTTGGTAAAAAGGCCTTGGTGAAAAGTCCCTTTTCATCTTTCTCGCAAGGCTCCTTCAAGTACTGAAAGGCCGAAATAAGGCCTCCCTGGAGTCTTCACTTCTTCAGGCTGAACAGCTGCAACTCTCTCAACTTTTCTTTATAAGGAGGTGTTCTATCCTTCTGACTATTTTTGTGGCCTTCCTCTGGACCCATTTCATCAGTTCCATGTCATTCCTGTACTGAGGACCCCAGAGCTAGACTCGGTACTCCAGGTGGGGTCTCACATGAGAACAAAGGGGGAGAATCAACTCCCTTGACCTGCAGGCCAATTTTTTTTGATCCAGCATAGGATACATTTGGCTTTCTGGGCTGCAAGTACACATTGCCAGCTGATGTCTAACTTTTCATCTACAGATATCCTCAATTCTTCCTTCTGCACTCATCTTTCCTACTGAATCTCAATATAAGGTGAATTTTTATAGCTAGCAGACAAAGGAGCTCCATGACACATAACACCTTCTAATCCTTCATCACTTGACAATTCGAAATCACTTGAACTAATTGTCTTTACATCCTGGAGGAAGAATTATAAGAAAGGATTACTTTTGGGGCAAAACTGAATAACATATTTCTGTACGCCAGGATTAATGACATTTTCTTGAATGTATAACCTTTTCAGAAGAAAAAAAATGTTTCATGCACCAGCTTTTTGGAATTTGAAAGGATGAATATAAAGTAGTTTCTTGTTTATACATCACCTGTCATTTAGAAAGAGCCCACAAAGTATATAGATTTGGTTATATAATAAGATTATTTTGTGAAGCTAGATAAATACTATTCTGTTTCTCATTCTACATGTAAAACAGCCAGTGATAACGTTACTCTTTCCTCTCTTCTTCCAGTAACATGACTATCATACAACATCTGGCTCTGGAGAATCTTCTTCTGAGAGTCACAAGACCCAGCTAAAGGTCATAAGACTCTCAGATCCTGTGATATGATCCACAAACACAAAAATGCAGTAATGATATTTATTTTCACACTGTCAAATTTAATAAAATGACCAGTATATCTGTAACACTACAATCCAAATAGAATGAACACTAATTATATAGAATATATATATAAAAAAAATACCATGGCCTTGTTTTTACCTTTCTCCCTCTGTTTTATCTCTCTTGCTTATTTCATAACATAAAAATATCAGTAATGAATATAAGAACACATCATAAAGAAGTTTTGGCTCCATGAGATGGTATTAAAAAGAAAAATCTCCTTCATGGCTGTTTGAATTGTTTTATTAGTTAACAAAAGACACAGCAAAGCTATGAAAATAATTTGCTTAAGCCTTTGTTGCTTAATTTTTTTCCCCTTGATTTTACAGAAGATAATATGGAATATCAATTAATAAATCAGAGACTAGAAAAATAAAAGTTTATTATTCATTTAGGAATGGTATAATATATTTTAGCACGTGTTTTATATTTTATGCTCAATCTTTATTGTTGAGAAGTTCTTTTAAAAAAAAACCCATACAGATGGCTGCCACTTTAACATCAAAATATGCTTAACTCAGTACAAACTTGTATAAAATATTTTAACTCACAGAAAAATATCTGAATTGTGAAACCATTTAGAGGCTCTTTTGATGAAAATTTGTAATGAATCTAAATAGAGAAATAAACAATTATTGCACTGATGTATGAGATTACACAGGAAGGAAAAGCAATTTAAGTCCATTAAGAGCGATGAATACAGTGGTAGTGGAAACAATGTGAGGTACAAACTAGATATGTGACACTGTATTAATAATACTGGGTGTTAACAACTACCTAAAGTTATGAGTCAAGAATACGTTTGTGACTGTCTTTTCTTCACAATATAATAAAACATAAGCACTCATGTCAATGAGATCTCTTTGTATTGCTATGTTCACATATAGTGTGTAGAAACAACTAAAGGTGAGCATCTGAAAGACCTTTTTTAGACTAAGTAATTACATAAAGTTTTCCGTTTGATATGAAATAGCAATGGAACAATGAAACAGAAAAATATATTTTTCTTGAGAAAAAAAACCTGAAAAAACATAAATCTGAATAACTTAAACTGAGACAAGTTACATGGATAGGTTGGACGAAAAGAAGGCATCATCAGTCATATTTTTGAAAACAAACAAATTCCCCCATCTTTTCATTTTTTGAAAGCCAATCTCATGTCTTTTTCTGCCTGGCTAATTAAGAGCCACTGTTAGTATTGCTACTCCTGGAACCAAGAAGTTATTCAATATTTGAAACCTTCCTGGAATAGCTTATAATATAAACAAGATACTGATAAGTGGGTATAATCTCTTTGGACTCTTTGCATGTAGCAGTTTTGGGTATTAAGGGGGAGTGAAGTAAAGGAAGCATAGAGAACTGATTCCCTGAATGCTAACACTCAACAGAGGCAGCTTGAGTTTTCCTGCTCAGAAATCTCCAGAGGCAGCATGCTGCATAATCCTCCATACTCATAAAATTTTCTCATGGTGATGCTTATAGCTGCATATCCTGGCTTTCTGGTGGATTTTATTACTGCTAACATCAACTCTTTGGCTTTAAGTTAAAATTAACTAATATCTATTTTGCCTTCTAACATCTTAGCAAGAAGTCTACAATTTTCTGTTAGAGAAAGCAATGGCTTTGTGACAACTCAAAGTAAATTTCCAGATTATGGAACGAAATGCATGAGAAAAATCCCACTGCCTTTTCACTCGACACTGACCAGGAAGAGGGCTGTTCAAGCTAGAACATGGTAATGTAATAAGCCTGCAAAGCATTTATGTGATCATACCCGTAAACTACCACAGATAAAGCTTTTATTGATGCTGAACTTTGCAGTGACTGAAAAATGTCTAATTGCCCTTCTTCCTTATAACCTGGAAATACGTGCCTGGTAATATTTCCCGTCTTTAGCAAGGTACTAATGCACCTTCTTGTCCAAGATAGGAATTCCAACACAAGCATTAAAACAAGCAAGCAGTAAGTATTCGTTCTGTGGCATTAGCCATGCTTTGCCATAACATTCTGTGCACTTGCTGAAGGCAGGTTGGCAGCAGAGGTTCCAGTGAAGCAAGGTGTTACAGCCCAGGGACTCTGAAGAAATTTGCAGAGGAAAATATTGGCTCTGCTTTAAAGATCACAAATGCCCAGAGCTATTCTGTACTTTTGGAGTTACGAGCCTTCCCTGTCCATCTGCCACTTCAGCTACTCTTTTGATTGCAGAAAGTAGATTAATATGTGGATAAAGTAAACAAACCATTATTACAAGACAATTTTACCTTTTCTCAGCTGGCAAATGATGTGGAAAATAGTCAGGTAAGGATGTTGCTGTTGAAAGCAGGCATGTTATAACTCAGGATGTGCTGTGCTCTCCAGATTTATGGTCCAGAGAGTGCTTACACCCTCACTCAAGTTCTTCAGCTGAACACAAAGTGAAGCAAATTAGAGGGAGCTGTTTGCAAAACTAATGCTATGAGAGACTCAGCTGTACTTGAATGAGGCATGCTTCATTCCAGTGTAGGTCAGTTCACTCGAGATATGTTGTGTGTGTTCTAGATGGACTGCCAGGAGCCTAGTGAGTAACATGACAATGATGTTTCAGGGAAAGTCAAAGACTGTACCTCACAAAGAATTCCCCATGTGAGAACAGAGCAGCTTCAGCTCTGCAAATACAGGGTGAGAGATAGGTGCACAGAAGGAGTGCAGGACAGGTACAGTTGGACACATTCTGCAGTAGTTACTTGTCTGTGGATCTTCTGAAATGAGCACATGGGATAGATAGTGAAGCTAAGATACAGTAACTGATAAGCTAGGGAATCATTTAATATGTAATCAAAACAAGTTCAACGAAGAAAAATGCGTTTAGGATTTCAAGTACATTTTCCACACCTATCTGAGTTGCTAACATCAGCCAGGGCTGAAAGAAACAACTGTAGTCTTAGGAGACTCCTGAAGCAGCATTTTAGAGCATTTGGAACAAGAGAGAGATAGTTTATATTATGTTGGAGGTAATCTCTTCTTCTTGCAGAATATCTAAAATAGCATCTAGACTGCTCCTGAATAAAATCAAAACAATGTTTAGATTCTCAAACAGTGAAATGGAGGATTGAGGTTAGTGTAGCTGTTGAGCTTTTGTACTTCTAAAAAATGTCCAAATGCCTGCTACCATTATCTGTGGGTAAAACAACACAGATGAACAGGAACAGGAATAATTTCAAATATGCATAGGCTGTCAAAGCATAATACATTCATCTTACACCTTGTTCAGTGATATTTCATATTAGATTATTTCTGTAGTTTATCCTTTCAGGCTAAAGGAAAAATATCAAATCTGAGCAGTCTGTGTGTGGCACACTCAAACCAAATGTGTGAGAAAGAAGCAAAGATGGCTTGCTGCAGTCTATTCTGAAAGAAGTTCAGAATTCAGATTTCCAATTTCTTGCTGTGAAAATGATGGAAAACATAGCCATATACTGCTGTAATGTTTCTTACATCAATCTATCACAACCACAAACCTGTTAAAAGGGGTAAGGAGAAATTCAGTTTATGGGCAGCTTCCTCTGCCAGTGAAAGGATCTAATTCCACCAGTGAAGGCTTAAGCCATTTGCTCAGGAAGTATACTGGGTTTAATGTTGTTATTCTGATGTCTTACAGTCCATTAAGGCATGAATGATACAGCTTTTTATAGTTCTTGTGGGGTTTGTCTTAGGGCAGAGGTTCTGTATACCGGAAAATTAGCCACTACATAGATAATGTGAGCTCAAATTTTTAAACTCACTGCTGTTCTCACCACCGCTACATATCTGACATGCAACTTAAGTTCTGAATCACTGATGAGAAGGGTGAAGCACTAAATATAATAAAATATAATATAAAATAATAGCTACCACAGCTTTTTCTGAACAGTTAGTACAATAGATCATTAGAGTACAATTTTAAGTATCAACTTGAGGAACAAGTTCTTCAAGTTGTTTGTTCACATCCTATAATAACACCTTTCAGCTGTTATGCCACCTGTCCAGCTAACTTCTTTCAAAGCTGTATTTATAAAGCCTCAAATATATACAAGGGCTGATTATCACAAAAGTTTGAAAACACATGAACAGACAGCAGGCACACAGAAATGTGTTTAGAATACTCTCACACACACTGTATTTATACACACACAGGTGACAAACAAAAACACACATAGGCATGAATTATATTTATAGAAACATTTTTTCAAATCCATGCAAAAAAAAAAAAGTCTTATTATTTTGTACATCTGGCATATGCATTGTCCCTCATGAATAAATATACAATTATAGAAAAATCCAAGTGTCAAGTCATCTGTTATTTAGGCTTTTTTAATTTAATGAATAAAAATGAATAGCTATTGTTGTTGAAATGGATTTATAATTGAAATACTGTCTGTTCATCTGGATAGCAGTAAAGATGACAATGCAAACAACATTGTTTCATTTATTTCTTTTAAATGCAGGAATTGTACAATACTTTCCACCAGATTTTCAGATTTGACAGCTGCACGGCTAAAGAGCTTCAGATATTTTATCCTCTTCTCTTATGAATTTTAATTTTCAGCACAACTAGTTGGCATTCTACCAATGAAAAACGCTAATTCTTTGAAAGAGAAAGAGAGAAAGTAACTAATTGTGGACATTGAAATTTATATGTGCTGTTCCCCCTAAAACAATTTTTAGGAAATTTTTAACTCACTGAGTTTGCAATTGTGAGAAGTGCATCGTGTGGAGAGCCCACTTTTTGTATATTTGTTTCCATGCATTAACTCAATGACAACTAATGGGAAAAAAATAGTGCATTACTCTTAAAAAAAAGCCCAAATAAAAACCACCCGAAAAACCCTACAACAATAACTTTAAAAAATTAACAAGGAATTTCAAAAGTTACTTAACAATATATGAGATACTTAATGGTATCTCACTGATGAGTTTTGTCACCCTGTTTAATTCCTTTCTGACAACTTTTATGCCATTTGTCATTGAAAAGAATAGCTGGCACATTTTATTTAACCCTGAAACATGATGTAGGACTTCTGCAAATATTATGCAGAAAAACATGTTCAATGGGACAGACAAGCACAGGCCCACTATTTGTACACATAATAATTTCTAGTACCCTCTTGTCCTCATTCCTAATAAAGCATAAGCCTTAACCTTCTCCTTGACAGATTTTAAATGTAAAGCCTCCAGCTTCACGTCAAGGCTATCAGTCAGCCTTAAAATTCTACTGCTCATCATAAACCATATGAATAGCTATGTTCTCATTTCTTATGTCAACAGAAACCTTCCCTTGAATCTCAAGCCTTGAACCAAATCTGAGATCACTTTATTTTACTTCTTATGTCCACTCTCTCACAGTAATATCTCTAGTCGATGGGCTTCTGACAAGGATTTGATGGTAATATCTGTAATAGAGCAGCCAAAAGTGTTCCTTCTAAAAATGCCTCCTGTTCTGATCACCAGTATTAACCAAGATTACTTGAAATAAATCCTGCTATCCACATTAAAATCCGGAATTGCATAGCCTTACATTCCTCAGAAAATATAACAGTATTTAAAATGTGCAAGTACAAATGCACATTTGACATACAAGTACTCATTTCAGCCCCACCTGAAATGTGATCCTGATTTTCTTCTGTACTTAATTGCATATACTATTCCTGGAAGATTCCTGTACCCTTGAAAAATTTTCTTCATGATAATTAATTTCAAGATCAGTGAATTCTTTCTTCCAGTATTCTAATGCATTAGTGAAACTTCTCCTAGTGCTTCACATATGTAAAATTCCAAGGAAGTCTGTATTAACTGTGGTCATTTGCCATTAATTTAAGAAGACTGGCCTATCTTAAATAATAAAAAATAACAGAAGTTCAGTGGGAACAGATAGGGAGGAAGGTGCCCACTCCAACTGGTTTCACAATGTCAAATTCCAGTCTAAATAAAATAACCAAAAATTTGAACAGAAATATAAGACAAGTGAGAAAAGACTGCTCTTTCAGCTTATTCTTGTAGTTGCACAGTGTGATCCAGCAACTTTGTCCAGCAGAAAGAGGGGAGGTAAGATGAGATGAGCAAAAGAATTGCTTTTCACTCTCCTTGGTCACCTCTATTTGATGCTGCTTGCAATATGGCAGATGGTGCTGCCACTTCCTCTCCATTTGCTGTCTGACAATTTGCACGGGGAATAGCACATTTCAGAAAGCTTTGATTTTATTAATCACAGTGGAAGCAGCTTTTAAACTTCCTGTGATATATCCATGTTGACTCAAGCATTCCAAAACCCGAGGTTCAGCTTTTCAATAGTGGAGTCAGACAATACCCCCATTGAAAAAGATTCAGCTATACTCAGAAGGAAAACTTATTCTTAGTGAGATAGGAATATCAACTGGGAAAAAAAAGAAAGGCAAGGCAGGATGTAGCCATACCTTTATGTTTATCCAGTCTAGAGTATCCTCAGTCTATCAGTTCAGCTGGGCAAAAAACTTGAATCTAGAACAGGCTCAAAAAACAGATTTTTGATCTAAAATATGTCATTCTACAAAGTCCTTCTGATCCAGCTTCCAACAAAATCACCACAGAAAATTTTTCTTTACTTTCTTTTTCAACTTGATTTTAAAATTCCAAATGAAATATGTCTGCTTGCTGACTTGCTAGAGGATTCAAACTTGTTATCTGCGTATGTTTTATTTTCATTTCCTTCTATGTAAAATGGAAAAAAAAAAAGGGAAAGAAACATTACAGAAATAAAAAGACAATATGCTGCACAGAGCAAATATATTATTTCTCACTTTGTTATGTTTCAAAAGCAAGTTTTATTCTTGCTATATCTCATCTAAGCTTTGTTTTAGTGTGTGACTTTTCTATTTCGTGCCACTGACTCTCCCTTGTAAGAATAGGAATTCTTACAACAGCCAACCAACTTTCATGATAAGAAAAAACAAAATTCCAATGAACTAGTATAGAGTTATAAATCATAAACTGAGTCAAACAAATTACATTTTTGTTCTACCATTCAGAGATAAATTCAATGGTACTATATTGGGAATATAAAATAAAAAAATTGTAGCAAAAGCAAGATAGAAAAACCTTTCATTATCCTCTACCTGGAAGAACTATACTGCATGCCAAGATTAACAAGTAGAATTATCATGTTGACTAAAACAAGAAGGTCATTAACTAGTAAGAGTCCAATCCTGCAATGTGAGGGAAACAACTATTTTTGTGTTCAATTTATTAGGGCTTCAGAGATATGAATCTGAATTATTCCTGCATGTATTTTTGTAGGGCAAGAGAATTACTTATTTCAGCCTGCTGTTGACACCACCTCAATTTTTTTGCCTAGAACAAAAGACAGTGCTTTTTAGATTTTCTTATCCTGTGCATTCGAAAAGAAGCATTAAAGTCTAATCACCTTTGAATTTTGTAAAGATAGCATATAATATAAAACCAGAGACCTAAATCAATAGTTATCACTTCTCAGAACAAAGCCAGAGTGCCATGTGATCTTAATGATGAATCCCATAGTTAATTAAAAATATGAATGTTTCAAAAATTTAAACACCAGTTACAAATTCCAGTTCTATGCTACTCAAAAAAAACCCCAAACAACAAAAGAAGCTGAAAAGGGGAAAGTATGTTGCTCATAGAAAAAGATGGGTTTTTTAACTTTCTAAAATTTAGAGTGCGCTTAACTTGAGAGAAAAAAAAAGAAGTCTCTACTTTCCTCCCATTTGAAGTTGAGTAATCAGTTCTAACAGGCTATTTTTACTCAGAATTAAAACCTGGTGATACTTATTTTGCAACAATATCAGAACTCATCCTCAATAAAAGCACAAACTTAGGGAAGTAGGGACCCACTAGCTACGTTTAACTAACATTAGAGACAAGGACAATTTTTAAACTTTTTATTTACTTAAGGCTCTTAAGATTTTTAAGATTTTACAGAAAAATCTCCATACCATTGATTCTAAACTTTTTTTTTTTGTTTTTTAATGATATTAAGATTTTTTTTTTCCATGATACTGATTTAATGGACATAAAGAAATAGCCAGCTGGAGAGAAACTTTAATGTCTGCCTAGACATCTTGAAAAAGATGGAGTGGATCACCCCATGGTTCATTTAGACATTTAAAAGTTCAACTAAGTCAGATTGTCCCAGTGCTTTCTTTAAAGACATCTGAGAGAAAAGCTGTCTTTTAGCTTGAACATTTAATCTTATGTATCTTAGATGCTTAAGAACAACTCAATTTCACTCTACTGAAAAAAATGAGAGGCAAAACCAACTTGCTTAGACTCAGGACACCACAATTTAGAAATCTAAATATAGTGATCAAGGTCTCATTTCTTCACTCTATCAGTTTTTCTAAGTATAGAAATGGAGTTGGCAGGAATTTGTGGTTTGTTTCAAGGCCATGCTCCTATTTACTGCATTTATTTTCATTAAAAATGGAAAACTATAAGGCTAATTACAGCAGAAAAGTTATTCTGTTCTTAATGCTCGAAGAGAATGGAAAGCTATATGTGCCATGATCACCACAGTTTTAAATCCATGTGTTTGCTCTACCCCACGCAATTTTACCTTCATATGTCAAATCTGTCCCATGCCCTTCCTTTCACACCGAAGACTTCACCTCTGCTTCTGTGTCTTTATGCATTTATCCTCCTTTTCCCCAAACCTGCAGTATGGCACAGGCAAAACTGTGGTTCCTCATCTCTGTTTTTGAGATACTTGTGGGAAAGGAGTAAGGAACAGAGGAAACAACTCACCAATTTCAAATGAGCCAATTTGGTTTAAAAAAAAAAGAGGCTTGTTGAGGAGACTTGCCTCTTTCTCCTCTCTTTCTGTTCTATGCAAGATCCTCCTGAGAATATGAGAAGAAACATTTTCCTGCTTCTTTCAGTAGTCTTGACTGATTGATTCTCCATTTGCAGGTTGCCCTACGGAGGTCATTGGTCATAATTGTTTCCTCCTCTAGTAATATAAATCAGCAACCTCATTACACTTGCTGAAAATTTAGTTTTCAAATGTAGAAACTGTGGTAACTTAACACAATGTATTTCCTCCTTTCCAGAGGAATGTTTCCCATTTGAATTGTATGACGCCCACAGCAAAAAAGGAAAAAGAGTTCTCCTTTGAGAATAAAACCCAGAAAGTTACTGGACAGTGACAAAGGTGAATGAAACCTGAGATTACAGAGAAAACGAATTTAAACTGTCTAGTCCCTTCTCCCAAGTCTTGATCAAGGAGTTAATTGGAGGTCATGCCAGGAAAATTCTACCTGTATTTGTGAAAACTATAACGAATGAAAATCCAGACATATCTTTGACACTATCATGTGTGAGAACACATTAAGACATTTTATCTTTCTATGTATTTTGGGAGAAGTGCCTCAAATTATGTTGGGCTGTGCTTTTTATTGCATACAGCAGGAATATTACAATTAAGCATAATGTACAACTATTAAGCAAATAGTTGTGAGAAATGTTCATTGACAATTTAATCAACCTTGTCACAAACAATTATTCAAGGAAATTTCCCCCACACCTGATAACCTCTAAAATGTGTGACATAAATAGAACTAATCTGTGCTCATTCACCTGGAAGCACATTATGCAGGTGAATTATTACACCAATGACTTGGAAATTTCAGCTAAAATTGACAAGTCCTTGGAAACACTAAAGATTATAAAAAAAGTTCTGCTTATATATAGTTAGCGTAGTCAGAAAATCATATAAAAGTATTTGGAAACATGACAAAAGTTTTACATTCAATGTCAAGAAAAAATGTACAAACACAACATGAAACTGATATTGATAATGGCCTAGGTTTCTTGAGTAGATAACAACTTAAATGGTATGTCATTTCAGTGGATGAGTAAAGAATAAATAGACAAAATATATTGTTTACAAGGGATTCTGAAACTATCTGTAGTGAAACCATCCAAAATGGATTTGTTGGTGAAAAAACATTACTAAAACATGGCAACATTTTTCTGACTTCTGTTCTTCTCTCATCTCGTGTAGTCTATTGGTCCCAGTTAGAGACATATTAATTATCTTGGATGAGGAAAAGTGTAAGGGTCAGATATCTGCTTGTTTTGTCACTTCACAGTACTCATGTTTTCATGGTGAAAGGGATTGCATATGATTTGTTATATCACAACGTGTATAAATGTGCATGAAATCTTTTTTCTAACCATTGACAGCTGACTCCCAGCATGGCTCGAGACTGGAGGGTCAGCACTGTGCAGGCTATGTCCCTGAGAACCAGAGGGCTTGAGAACAACCAACAACTTCTTCCTGAGCATCAGGATGATGCTGCACCAGAAATGCTTCATTATGAAAGCCAAGAGCTTTTGGCTTCCCAGTTCTGCTTTTCTCCAATACATCTGCAAAACATGGCTATTCAGATTTACCTATACTACTTATTTATCATTCAGTTACATGCTATCCCACTGTCTCTCCACCTTTCTGCTCTCAGTTTCTCCCTTTTTTCTACTGCACTGGTGGCTAAGCTTCTAACAATTCAGTTTAGGAGACACAGTCTTGGCTGGATACTCTAAAAAAATCATTGTCTTGTTCCAGATGGCACCATATAGAGCAAAGCCGATCTCTTGCAAGAAATCTAAGCACTGTGTGGTTGCTGAAGTCAGCATGATGCTAGGATGATACAAGCAGAACAAAAATGCCAAATAGAAGAAGAGATCTGTTAAAATTTTCAGAATAGCACCCCTCTCTGCAACCCCCCCCAAACCCACCCCCCAAATTCAATCCCAATCCCAAAAAAAGTCAACCAAGAAAGAATAGCTCACCAAAAAAAAAAAAAGAAAAAAAAAAAAAAAAGCCCCCCAAAAAAAAAAAAAGAAGAAGAAAAAAAAATGACTGGAGAAAATCAAAACTTTTAATGTTATATTTTGCTCTCTTTTTATGACTCACAGGCACCAAATATTGATTCAAGGATTAGTTGCCTTTTTCCACAATTTTGTGGTGTATTTAGATGGAGGATCTCTGAAGGTTCCTTCCAACTTCAATCATCCCTTTGTGTTATTTTGGAAGAAAGAGGTAGAGGAATTGGGAATAAAGAAATGAAGCTCAGCATGGGAAAAAATGGAGGGTGGCGAAAAAGGTGTTTTGCACCGACTCTATTTTAGTTGCCAAGATATTAAATCAGTTCTGCCCAAGTCAAGCCTGTTTTTCCCATGAAAATTGCTAAGTGATCTTCCTGTCTTCATCCTGTTTGCTGCACGTGTTCCTCTGAGGAGGGGAGTGAGGAAGTGACTGGGTGGGCATTTGGCTGTTAGCCAGGGCTAAACCACCCCACCAGAAAGACCCATGCCCATGCTCAGCACATAGCAAAAGATGAAAGGTGCTGAGTTCCATCAGTCTGAAAGACTTCAAAGAAATCAGCAATGTTGGCAACCCTAATAAAGACATCAATAAGAGCATTGGCAGCTCAGATGAATCTCCTGGAGATGCAATGGATAACATTGCAATTAAAAAAAAACTTTGTTGTCATTCCATGGCACACACAGGGTTAATAGTTAAATTGAAAAATAGACCCGAATTAATCAGCTCCAATACAATCTTAACAAAAGAGCCACGATAAGTTATTTCCATATATGGATTAGCACTCTTTCCTTGAACCTCTTTTCTTCGCCTCCTGGCAAAACTCTTCTCACTGCCTCTTGCTTTCTGCACCTGTGAAATTCTAGCTTCTCATTTTTTGAAATGTGTAACCCCATATTTGAAACCTTTCCAAACAAGATGCTTTAGATGCTTTTCTTCCTTTTGTTACTTCTCAAAAAATTAAGAGTCTACTGAATCTAGCCATTTGGGCAACATTTGTGAAACAAATATTTACTTAAAAAGAAATAGTATGTATTATCATTTATTTTTAAAAAAACATAACAAACCGAAACAACACATTTATTTTCATAGCAGCAGAATTTCAAGCCTCTGGTTTCATTGGAACAGACCAACATAAATGAGGAAGCTGCTGAGAATATCTTCTGAAAACATACGCATTGCTCTAAAATATAAAAAAGTCTAGAAAAAGGCCACTCATGACAGGGTTTAAATGTCTGATTCCTTGTCCTTAAGAAATGGATGAATGAAAAAGGAGAACCACATTTCCCTGGAAACAGACGCTTATTTGTTTCTGTCTTAAAAGAAAGGCATTGGAAACACATATGAGTCACTGATATGGAAAAATGGATGAAAAAATGAAGAGTGAAAGTGCCTAGGACACATCACTGTCTGGCAGCTGCACACTCTGAAATCACAACATACTGTTTCTTGTATAAATCATATGTAACAGAGGACCGTAAAAAATGTAATAAACCTAGAGAAAGAGGAAGAAACATGGGAAAATATAGAAAGATAAAACATAGCTGCCTCATTTAAGTTCTTAATAGTTAATTATCTTTTGGTTAAAGCTCATATTTTCTATTCCTCTGAAACACTGTAAAGGTTTTTTAAGAGCCACAGTCAAGCATATCACATTTTGAATTAAATTACTGTTCAAATCTTTAATATTATAAGCAGAGACCACTATTTATATATTGTTGTGGTTGTTGTTGCTCTACAATATTAAGTATCTGACAAAAAATTCATATACTTGTGCGAAGCTCTTATGAGTAGCACCTTTGGAAATTAGGGTCTATAATAGATTTATGTATGATCTATTAAAGCACATATATAATAATGTATTTTATATTAGTTTATAATTACCACATTATGAATATCACATAATAACATACAAAATATTCCTGTATCTTTTGTATAATGATTCATATTATTGTATTTTATATAATATGCACTAATTATATTATATGAAATATATATGTGATATATGTAGTGAATGCATGAAAAATATAATTAGCTGGGATCTGAAAACAAACCACACTGCTCTTTAAAGTCATGAATTATTTTGACTGCTTTTTAGGTAATGAACTCAGAGCAATAAAAACTATTTATAAACATGACAGTATAGTACTGTACTATGGGTTTCCTCAAATGCAAACACCATAATAGTGATTTCTATACAGGATAAAATCTCTATGTGATAGAGAAAGACATTAGAAAACATGAAGAAAAAGCTGTAAACAAGAAAAGAAACAGCAGACAGAGACGACATTATTAACAGTTGATCAAAGTCAGTTACTGCCTACTGCCTTCTCGTTCTTCTGGCATTCCTGGAAAAAAAAGGCATTTATATATCTCATACATAAACAGGATCACACAACAGAGTATGACAACTCTTTTTCACCCTCTTAAGAATGCTCGAACTGTTGGCCAAACAATATTAACAGCGGAGGTCTACTACTATACTTGTTTTTTATGCAAACTACTTTGAAAACCCCAAAGGTGGGAATAATCTGTTTCTAACTGGTGAACTAAATTACGTCTTTTACTGAGTTTGTGTTTACTTTAATTGACAGCACACTAGACTGCAACATTTTGTTCTGTGAACATTTGTATAAACTAGAGGATTACATTAGAAGTGGTAATGGAATTTTAACTACAGGAATATAAGAGGGCTACAAGGGTGCATCTGTAGAACTGCAATACATTAAACATCCATTGTTTTATTTCATAAGTAGGAACACAGGCACTAAAATGCAAATGTGGTCATGAAAAAGAGTTTAATTAAGACACACTTCTTTTATATCTGCTAAAGGTATACTGCAAGTCAATGACTATGCACATGCTTGCAAAATGCCTTGTTAAAAACAATTTGCTTCCTTGTGATTTGGCTTTGTGAAGTGCCCTCTATGGTTACATATACTATAGAGGTACATTTTTCTACACATGATCTTTCAGGCTGTTTAAGTTTGCTTATTATTGTAAGCTGTCAATTGTGTATTCACTGTTAACATACGGCTAGAATCTGTGACTAGGTGTATGCAGGAAATCATAGCAAAAATTCATTGACGTGATGATTTTGGATGGTCAAGTCTACAAAAGAAAGGAAAGATGTACCCACTGATTAGCACTCAGTCAGTCTGGAACCCCATTTATGTTACCAGCTTGTCTTTTCAAGGTCCCTAACTCTGCCCTTACCACCAGTTCTGCTGCCTTTCCAGCCACCGCTCAGACAGAGGAAACTTCCATTTTGTATGCATTCCAAGTGTTGCATATTTGAGCATGAGATGAGTATACTGGCAATTTGGTTTGGCCAGACTTGTAGGATTGGGCTGTTTAAAACCTCCAGTACAGGACTATTTTACTATTGCACATGAATATTAAAGCTTTTGAAATGTGAATATTTTGTTTTTCCCCAAAACTTTTTCCTAACTGGTATTTTGCTGATTTGCCTACATGACTCAAAGAAAAGGTTAATATTATAGAAAATTTGGATCTTACAGGGGATAGATCTTCACAGTAAACATTTACACACTGATCTTCAAACAAATATGGTATTAAATGAGATAAGGACAGAAAAAGAGGCAAAAGGAGTATTTAGGAAATCATGTACATTTCCACATCAACCCAGGATATATTTCAGTTACAGAGACTTGGAAAAAAATGAGTTTGTATCTAAAAGATTTACCTAGGGCTCTAAAATTGTGTGGCTATTTCTAATTAATTGCTTAACCACAAGAATCAGTAAACTAAGAATAATTTTCTGTTGGCTGTTTTTATAAGGAAACATGGAACGTAATTTAGCAAGAACAGGCCATAAAGAGACTCATGTTTTGATTTTCTTGTCATTTTCAATCACTGTTGCATTTACAATATTTCTGTGATCTTTTTCATAATATGATTTAAAAAAATGTCATAACAGGAAACAGTTTGAGCAATAACAATCATATTTTAATAGGTTATATTAGGTTCATTTACACCTGACATCCCTAGGACTTTTATTTGGAAAATAAAATTTTAGAAAAAAAACTTTTTACCATTTGAAAAAAAAAAAAAATCATGTCCTTAAAACTCCATTTGCCCTTTTTAATTGCAGCTGTGAAGTTCTTTTTCATCCAGATGAAGCTAACTATTTTAACAAAAACTATTTTTTGAAGATCTTGCAAAAATCAATGGCACGACATATCACATTGTCAGTAATAATTAAGGATGAAAGAAACCCTACTTTTCTAACAGAAGTATTGGTATTATAATCTCACATTTGAATGCTGTTTAAATAAGAGAGAAAAAAAGCAACCCGTGACATATCACCTCTTAGCTTATCAGCTACTGAAGTGCTGGATCAGATTCACTGAAACAAATACTTTTGATCATAAGCTGTATATTTCTGGTCCTTCCAGTAGTTCAAAATGGCAACACTAGATTTACTGCCCCAATTCATCACGTAGAATGAGACCTAGTTTCTCAAAGACTATTTGTGCAATGTGCTTTCTGGAATATGAAATTTTGATGATATGAAACTCAGCTACTGCAGATGTGAGAAGTTCATTCATGCTAATTCTGGAAAACATGCTTATGTGTAAAGAGATAAGCTTACAAGTGAGGCAGATTGTTGGTTTAATGTATACCACTGTGAAAGCTGGTATAAACCACATTAGCAGGGTGACATCGATTGGTATATTCCACGTATGTCTGTCTAATGGTATTTACCAACACAGCAAAGATGGCAGAGCCATGGCAAAAGCAGCACTAATCACAGACCTCAGTGTGGGAGTAAAGCGTGGCCAATTTCAAAACGTCCGGCACATTGTGGTAACTTGCAGATCACTTGCAAATCTTTCTGAAAATCTGTAAGGCAATGCCTTATTACCAGCTTTTACACACGGAGAGTAAAATTGCGAAGTCTCAGGAAGAAATGTTACCATCATCCAAAAAACAGAAGACAGAAGATAAATCAATTTCCTTATATTCTTCCCCCCACTCTCCCCCAAAGAAGGCAATCAATTTTAGTCTGAGAAGAACACTTGGTTTACAGCAGTAGAGATGACTGGTCATTAAGTTACAGTATATATCTATGGATAGCCAATGTATACCAGGATGTCCCCAGTAAAAAGCTGGAATGCTGTCTACAGTTTGTTACTTTAAAACATCATTCAATGTGTAATTGACATTTTCTTCAGAGTTCACACCCTTTTCAGTGGCTCCACAGTAACAAATCACCAGCAGCTGCGTGAGATTTTACTGAGTGATCAACAAATCTTCTCTCCCTTGCATAAGCTTTTTACTCCCTTTTGTTATGCTCTTGTTCATACTGCATGATTTGCACTGTTTGACAAACCGAGTGTTAGTACTGCTAAAGAATACCCTGCCTTTCAGATTCCATCTGATTTAATATCACCCTTCTGAGCAGAGAGAGAACATCAATAACAGGGAGAGATAGTTTATCACATCTCAGATCATGCACAAAATTATTTTGGAGGTTGCCTAACAGTCAGTGAGATGTGCTGTCAAGGAGAAAGGCTAATAAAAGCTCTGACAACCCAGTTTGTTCTTGTCAGTTCGGAATGTGCAGAGTATTGCTTTACTTCAAAGACACTGTTACAAACTTAAAAAATTGTTATTCAATCTTCTACAAAAATGTACAAGGCCCAGAAACCCACAGCCAGATTCTGGAAACCTACCAGCGTATTTGGGAAAGTAAGGACTTTCAGCACATTTCAGTTCTCTAGGTATTACACCAGGAATACAAGATTCTGTGTCACAGGTGCCAAAAGCTTATACTTGCTTTTAAAGGAATGTTGTATTTTTCATGAGCCACCATTCTTAAGGACAGAAGTAAAGGACCTTAATCTTCACAAGGACCAGTATAATATATCGTTGTGATAGGGTAAAGTGGAAATTTTGACCAAAGTTTACTTCTGTTATCTGCCTTTTACCTAACAAATTCTCACTGTACTTTCAGTAGAGGTTTCTGCTCACCATTGATTTGCAGTTTGGTACTGCGAATACTTGTAAAGTAATACCCTAGACCTGGATATCTCCAGGTGAAGCACAATGCACAAGACAAGTTTTAAGTAGACAAGCTTAATCCAGTTTTCTCCTCTGATGATGATGATTAAATTTCTGACAATACATGTTCAGCACAGGACTAGTGGTCATATATGCCTTATTCCCTTATTTGTTTCTTGAACAGGAGAGCTGCCACCCTACCTCAACCCAGACGACATCATCTTCCAGTGCAAAAAAGAGATAGGCTAGCCAGTTCCCACTGAGTTTCTTACGATTGATGCTGTCTTGATAGGCAAAGAAGAGAGAAAATGAATTACTCTGGTTCAAATAATGTGTGTGTGTGGGGATGAGGAGGAGGATGACAGACTGCTGAAAAGTCCAGTTTTGCTTCAGTAAAGATTTGGGGTAAAATTCGTAAGTGAACGGAGCATCAGTGAAAACTTATGAAAACCTTTTCCTAGTGCAGAAGGACTGCACCGGCTAACCTTTCAAAGTTGCTTTTGATCCTTTTGTCTCGGAGTCTATAATTGTTAGACTTTTTTTTTTCACCAATAATGATTTTAATGAAAAACATAGACTATTTAGAAATGGCAATTATATAATTCTAACAGTCAAGGAAGAGTCTGCAATGACAAAGCACAGCAAAAGTACTCTGTTTTTAAGAAATGTAATAAATTAAAATGCAGTCTAGGTTATGGAGAAGCATAAAGATCTCTGATGTATGAAATTCAGAAAGCAGATATATCTGAACATTTTTAAATATAACATTGTTACTTTGGCATAATAGGAAACTGGCTGATGTGCTATTTATTTATTGATGAAGCCCATTCTAATGGGTTTCAAAATGACTGCTGTTAGATAAAATTTCAGAGGAGTGAATTATTTAATGTTCCTAAATGGCACACTTGACTACCTGCCACATTTTGCAGTAAAACATCCAAAGACAAATATACTACTCAATTATACCAAAATCGGCAGATGAGAAAGAAGCCCTTACTTGATTAAAAAACATTAACTCCATGATGACAGAAACTGTATATTGAGTAGCAATATAATGAAAAAGAATCATTACCTGAGCATTAAAATAATTAAGTTTTAATATCAATAAAGATAACAATAGCAATATGAGTTATGGGAAGACTTCTCTTGTGGCTCAGATGTTGAGCACAGCAGGAGCTGAATGCTTCTTAGACATTATGCAGCTCAGCTACAAAATATATCAAGGTTGAGATTCATGGCCATACAGTTATGATTAGATCCCATAATCCTCACTATTATGAGGGGACCTGAATGATATTACACTGGAGGATTTAAGCAATAAAGACTTTTAACAGCTCTGATTCCCTTTTAAAGCACAAGTATATAAACAGCTTGGTTACTTCTTAGCAACAGGAATCAAAGAGAATAATGGTCTGCAAAGACAAAGCAATAAGCTCAGCAGTAACAGATACAGCACAAAAAGCTTGTCAGCTGGGCAGATGAGATTTTTAATATGCGAGCATCTCCTGTCACGTGTGGGGAGCTGGCATGTAGACACGCAGGGAAAATGTCATACAGTATGACCAAAAATTACTCAATTGACTATTGACTCAAAAAGCAAAAAAGTTTAATTTGTTCTATGTCATCAAAGATGAGCAGGTTCAAGAAGAGTCAGGTGACTTTGGAAAATACAAAAATACAAAAATATTTAAATGCCCTGTCAAGAAATGAAGAAAATAAAGAGACATGCAGAAGGCAAGGGAGAGGAAAGGAGGGCAGGGGGATGGCCAGACCTGAGATGAGCTGAGAATAGAATGGATAAAGGAAGCAGTGCCCAGGTCTTGTCTAGTTTTGTTGTCCACAGCTGCATGGAGACATTCAGTTGTCCATGGAGCTTCAAAACATAATTTCCCATATTTATTCTTTAAGGGTTAGCTTCCTCTGCTTCACCGACTCATTGAATTTCAGTAGGTGATTTAGTGATATGTTTAGAGAAAATCTTTATGAGTGTACAATTGTACAGGTTAATGGAAGCTCCTGCACTGTGAAGTGGCAGACAATTCTAGTCCATTCTTGAGTTTTTAAACCATTTTATTTAACTGGCACAACTGGAAATCCAGATACAACACAGAATGCAAGTATATGTGTCTGTAGGCTGACACCGAGATTTACATTCTTCAGCTGATTTCCATCATGCTTTACTCTTTTTAGGTTTGGCCTTCATTTTCTCAAAATCTAACATTCTAACAATCTCCACTGTTTCTTTGAGCCCCAGATTGTACTTTGAAATGTACTGTCTCTTCTCAAATATGTTTGGTATAACGAAATCCCAGACTACCTAGGACATTATACAACAAATAATGACAGAGTAAATCCTTGTAATTTTCAGATAAAAACAGCAAAGTTCAATGAATCCGTAATAGGATAATTGAAAGAATAAATACAGTGGAAAGCTACAAGGAGGCTACTGATATCTTAAAGGAGTGTTTTACTTTTTTCTCTCCCCTCTGGGATCAGATGAAAAACTAGGAAGCATCTGGCACAGTCAGCACTAGGACACAGGTGGTTTTTACAACTACACATCTCACAGTTAATAAACAAAAACAGAGGGGAGAAGGAAGGAAGGAAGGAAGGAAGGAAGGAAGGAAGGAAGGAAGGAAGAATAAGACAATTACATTCAAGGAGCTGGCGAGACATCCTGAGGTAACCCATCTTGCACAAATAATTTACTCTATTTTGACAATGTGTGGTTATTCCTATGCTGAAGATTAAATGCAATGAATGGTGTCATGCTTCTTAGGAAAAGCAATTTTTTGTGGCGTTGCTTATGCATTAAAATACTCTTGCATATGAATAAGTATGGCACATAGTAGCACTGAATGATTTTATCCACTGTCACTGGACTGTTATGTATCCTGCAGTTCCATCAGAAAGTAAAGTATACATAAAGATGACTCACAGAAAGATAGTAGCAGACAAGATGAATCTGTGTCCTTTCTAACATACTTGCGCTGCTTTGTGATGGAAGGAGAAAGGATTTGTCAGCAGGTGAGATCAAAAAAAACCTGGTCAGATATTACATACTTCAGACTTAGCCAGGTACCACCTTAGATCAACAAGGCCATTTCTCCCTGCAATTGAATATGGATACACAAATTCTATGTCTCATTCCTCTCTTGACTAGTTTTAAACAGGGATTCTGGTCACAGCTAAAATGGGATACCCGAAGAGATGAAGCCAGTAAGCTGAAACCAGGTACCTGTCACTATTAGTGTTTAACTTGAGGATACCTGTGGTTACTTGCTCTGATTTTCTATTGAAAATTGACTGCCAGGTCACACAGGTGAATTCACTGCAGCTTTTTGCCTCCCACAGTGCTCTCACTACTAAGAATAGAAGTGGTTTAATAGGATTAGTTGGGGCCACACCAGTCAACCCATTTCATTCCATTGCTGAAGCCCCAGAGATCAGTGAAATATTTTTTCTCCTAGTTTTCTAGTTGTGGCTGCAACCAGTCACCTCAAACTTCTTAGGCTTTTGACAAATGTGTGTCCTCACCCCTTCTTAAGCTGTTCTAGGTCAATAAAATTAACATGGAGAAAGAATGAAATGAGATGTGATTTTTATCTCTGATCTCATTCTGTCTACTATAGATATTTCAGTGATTAAAACCATACATGTTAAAGACAGACTGAATTGGAATTAATGTATCTAATTGCTTTTCCAAAATATTTTTGCTGAAACTGTTCTCTTCAACCAGGTAAATTTACAATGAACAGTTTCAATACATTTGTGTGGAGTAAGTTTGTACTGAGGACACTGTAAATTGAGTAAAGCATGCAACGATTCAGGGGTGCTTTACAAAATGCATGAAACTAGATTGTAAAAGTTGTGGGAGAGGAATGTGTCACCGAAATCCTCAAGAGCAAGAAAGTTGCAATTTTAGGAATCATAGGACTGGAGGAATCTGCAGGACTGGGCAGATAAATACTATCATAGGTCACTGTATGGTCTCTAATAATTAAAAAGAGAGATTAAATTGTTTGTATGTGCAAGAGTTCTGCCAGGATGTAGCTGCAGGACTGACCAGGAAGGAACAGAAGGATTTTAGGAGTCTCATTAATTCTAGCTGTAATCATCATGAAAAGATTACCTTTTGGGAGGACATTCTTGTCTGTAGTATTTACCTTGCTCTGTCTTACGTTACCGAGAGGGTAAATGAAAACAAAGGTTTTATTTTTTCCTATATGTACTAGAAAATCTTCAGTACTAATGAGGTTTGCCAGATTGAAAGCCTGGGAGAATAATTTCTGTACTAGTAAATCTAGAGAATGAATATTATATGAGAAGCAATAATGCAAACTCCCTTACACTAAGCCATCCATGTGCCTCAGTCCTGACCCGAAGGGGAATACCTCCAGGGATGGAAAAAGTTCAGTCTCATTGAGCATGCATCCCTCAGCCTTTTTGTTAGAACTGCCAATCATAGTTATCAAAGTGATAGTGATGACATTCAGGATCACTGAGAACAGCATTATTAACAGAATTTAGATAAAGTAAGCTGCAAAATGGAGATTACAAAATAACTTTGTTGCATCATCTCATTTTCTATCTCCCGAATGTTGAAACAGTATTTGCATTTCTGTGTTGTTCATTCCCCATATTACTGCTACTCTAATAAAAAGTCTCTGCTAAAAAGAGAGTAATTAGCTACATAGCTTGTTTGGAAAATGAAGTTTTAGTATTCCAGGGCACCTAAGTCTTTGAAATCTGCTTCAGCAAGACCAATTTATAAAATCACTTTGGGGAACTAGTTGACCTCTATTGAAGCTCAAATTTTAAGACCATCCAGGCTTCCCAGTACTACTTTTCCTATTGGAAAGATATACCCCAGACTGTCATTGCTCTTATAGCAAGGAAATATCAAACATTTGGGCAAAATCATTGCCAGTTTCCTCCTGCATTTTTCTTTTCCCATCAGCATCCTTCAGGTTCGCGAACAGTGATGTATTTATAATTAGGTTTGTATGGCAGTAAAGATAAGACCTGTTATCACGGCCTTTGTTACAAGATATTCTATTAGTCAGAAATTATACAGAAAGAGCTAAAAATTGCTCTAATCTAAACCGGAAAGCAAAAGTAGCTTTCTAATAAATAGCCAAGGTAATGTAAAGTCACTCAGAACAGAGAAACCAATCACTTAGTCACTTAGATATAAAATGTGATACACAGGACAATTAAAGTAACAACAAAAAAATACTTTCTTTATCTCAAAAACTACAGCAAAAAGAAAATAATTCTGCGCACTGCTAATAGGAATTAAGATACGTTGCTCGGAGGGATTTATTGTATCAATGTATCCCTCTACTTCTAGTATTTCGTAATCTAACAGAACACTATAGTGTTCTCATGACTGTCTTAGAATACAGAGAGCTGACATATCTTTTTAAAAAACAGTCTGTTTTCTTGTCGGTTTTTTGTTCATATCCACTACAATTTTATAAAATCACTCTCAAGACCCATGGTTCATTTTCTCCCAAGTTAATGAGTTCAAAGATATAGGCTCCAAACCAGAAATCAATTCTTATACAGTTTAAAATGGTTTTTGAAATCTCAGGGAAATTTCCCCCGATTCTTTTTTGTCATCATTTCTTCCTGGATTCTATTTAGTTACAGTATATTCATGATTCATTGTTCTCTTGCACGTCAACATTTCAGACAAACTTTTTCTTGGAGGCTTGAGAACTGATCTGAAAAGAACACTAGAGAAAGTCAAAGTGTCACAGAAATTATTCATTCCTCAACTATCTCAGTATTCCTAAATTAGTTGAGAGTAACTCACCACTTTGCATATGTGTATCAAATTTAGAATTAATCTTCAGTTTATCCTGTTCCTCTAAACTGTCTAGACCAAACTGCAGAATGTCTGCATTACAGTCACTAGCTTTTGCTAACAGGGAAAGGGCACACCTTGAATCCTGTGTTCAGTTTTGAGCCCCTCACTGAAAGAAAGATGTTGAGATTCTGGAGCATGTCCGGAGAAGGGCAATGGAGATGGGGAAGGGTCAGGAGCACAAGTCCTGTGAGGAGCAGCTGAGGGAACCGGGGCTGTTTAGCCTGGAGGAAAGGAGGGTATTATTATTATTATTATTATTCTTTACAACTACCTGAAAGGAGGCTGTCAAAAGGTGGGTGTTGGTCTCTTCTCCCAGGTAACAAGCTAGAGGAGAAGAGGAAATGACATTGAGTTGCTCAAGGGAAGGTTTAGACTGAATAGTAGGAAAAATTCCACACAGAAATGATTGCCAAGCATCGGAGCAGGATGCCTAGGGAAGTGGTTGAGTCACAATTCTTGAAAGTATTAAAAAGACATGTAGACGTGGCTATTAGAGACATAGTTTAGTGGTGGACTTTGCAGTGCTGGATTAATGATGAGACTTGATACTCTCAAACTTCTGTTCCTACCTAAATGACTCTATGATTCTCGGTTATTCGTGGAGATCAGACCAGGGAAAATAAAATGGAGAGAGATTGAACTTCAATATGTACATGTTTTCTTAATGGGAGAATTGAGGAAGTCCTCTGATATCTAAATAAGTCATGAACATGGATGGTTATGATGTATTAAAAAAAATAATGTTAGTATTATATATATATGTATAAAATTTTTGACTTTTTGAAGATGTCACCTTCTTGATTTTTCTAGTACATTCAGAGCGTAAATAAGGAAGCAAAGAAGAGCATGAACAAATGGACAGATGGAAGAAAACACTCATGTGTCATTTAACTGGCAGTGCAATGGGTGGAGCTACATTACCTTATATGTAATACAAAAATGGGTCTGGGTTGTTGCACAGAACAGTCATAAGAACAAAGGAAAAGCCAACACCAATCTACAAACACAGGTATAATGACAGGGTACAGGGTGAAAAAAAAATGGAGACGGGGGACTGAGCTATGACTGTTCAGAAAAACTCCCATAGGTTGTTTACTATAATACACTTTTTTTTTTCCATCTTTGTAAATTGAGCTTTTTATTTCAAACTGATCATTCATATTGGCAGGGATGGGTAAACAATCTACAAAAAAAAGATATTTCAAGATGTATTTCAAATTGGTTTAATTGGCAAATACATATTTTCTAAGAAAAAAAAGTAATTGAAAGTGTGAGAAAATAAGACATCAGTGTCTCAAAAATAATTTTATATTTTTAAATGCAAATATTTCCATTCTGAACTCTAAAGGAACCAGGAAAATGAAATAAAATGCCAAGAAATCCATGGACTCTGAACTTTACTATCTTTAATGCTTTTAAAACTTATAGACAGATGTTTTTGATAATCTCTTAATGATACAGTGTATTCACTGTAAAATAAATGCCATGTTAATAATACACTTTTATACCTTCACCTAAAAACAGTTTTCAGAAGAAGCAAGAGACCTTGAAAAAGGAAAAAAAATTTCCTAGTTTTTATAATCTTTTTGCTCTTCAGAGAAGAAAGATATAGGAATGACTTATGTGAAATTATTTAAAACACTTTCCCAAATCCAATTTGTTCCTAAGATTTGACAAGAGCAAAATTAGTTCCACAATAGCATCTACAAGATTACAGGACAATGAATTATACAGAAGAAGACAGAAACTTCTTAAATTTTTTTTGGCATGTGATTTTAGATTTTTAAACTACAATAGCTGGAGGTTTTTTAATATGATATATGATGTAAGAAAAGTAGAACTAGCTGTTAAAAGAGTTTAAAAAAATAATCAAAGCTAACCCAAGCTGCATTTTTTTTTTCTACAGTTAACCTTCAAGATAAAAAGAAACTCAATCCAATCTGAAAATAAATCATGGGGATTCAAAGGAGAAGTTAATCACCTATTTAAGCTGCCATGAACAGTTCCAGGCAAAACTAGAAGACAAGAAAATACAAACCCAAAAAGTCTGAGATTTTCCTCCCATTAGAAGAAGAGAGCAACAGAGATTTGATTAAAAGTCTTCATGAGGACAAGACAATGAAATCAAATATCTATACTAAATCTTAAAAGCTCTGACATGAGTTTATCTATTGCCTTTAGTAAGTGCTCCTCTCCACAGTGTTTCACAATAAATAATGCTCTTGGGACATTATATTCATCGTGTGTCTTAACTTAAATTATTGTAGCAGGCAGTTAACTGGCAAAAATGTAAGAATTATTTATACTCCCTTTATTTTGCCATTGTGACCAGCAACTTCCACTAAGAGGTTATATTAATTTTTCTGTGGTGCCTTAGGTAGTAATCACTGCAATCTGTACTGAATAAAGCCTATGTTTTCTTTCAAAAAGCCTATCGAATGATACAGGGAAAATACAGGTATAAATATTTCAGCACTCTTGCCTGAGAATTCAGTGAAAGTTTCAAGAGTTTATCTTCATTTTCTTTTTTAAGGATGTTTGCAAAATCATGAGTTTCACTGTTGCTGTGATTCAAAATTTGAGATCAGTCACACTTCTAGGATATTTGAGAAAGAATGTTAAGGCACTAAATCTAAGCAAAGTAAGCAGGTGAAGTTGATTAAATTAAAACAGACCAAGATGCTGAATTAAAGCCTGATATTGCAAACCTATCACTTTCTATTTTTTGAACTTCCTCTGAAGTACATTGTCACTCCTGGTTCTGTTTGAGACATGAAAGCTATAGAGACTCTTGTGATCCAGACTGCTGCATAAAAGGACCTTGTGCTGCTCCTGTAGAGTAAAAACATATAAGAAGCCATTGGAAGGGTGGTATTGATGTCATGATGCTTTTTTTCCCTTTTTCTATATACCCCCTCTATGTACTCTTCTGTATAACTTTTATGTAAGGGCCTTTTAGCCCACATACTTCTAATTCTTCAGGTTTGATAACTAACGTAGGCCCAGTATTCCGTTAAGCCAGGAGACCAAACATCTTAGAAGCCTCAGACACCAAGGTCTTCTCTGGAACACATTTTGTAAACTAAGATAGGCCTGTCCAGGGGGGAAAAGTTCCTCAGAGAGGGGGGTTCTCTCAGCCTCTCATTGGGGAATCTTTGATAGGTATGCTAATTGTTAAAGCCTATAATTTTATACCCAAACAATTGTGGGTGTGCATTTCGGGGGGTGCTCACAGGCGTGCATTTCGGTGTGCATTTGGATGTACATTCCAGCATGCTCCACCTGGACAAAATGCACCAAGGACCCTTAAAATAAATACCAAGGTAAAATCCCTTTTTCCCCGCTAACCGTGTTTGGCTCTTGATTTTAAGACCAAGAAAAGGCATCAGTGTAAGAAGAAAAAGTAGACATGGGTAGAAAACAACAATAAAAAAAGAAATTAGTGATTCTCTCATGTCTTTGAACACAAGAAACTGAAAACGCATTGGCAAGCTGCTAGTGACTGCAGTCACTGTGAGACTTAAGAATGCAATGAATTGTGTCAAACACTGACAAAGGAGGAAGTTCCTGCAAGATAAGCTACCCCAATAGTCTCAGATGGCAAACAAGAAGATGTCAATTTCAGGCCTACATGGAGGTGAAAGGTTTGGAATTAGCACATTGGACAAGATTCCACTGTGCAGGCTATGTGAAAAGCTCAGACATGACAAGAGGAAGATACCAGGCTTGGTGAAGCAGATCTGGGTAACCTGTTCGGACAAAAATTCTCACCATGGCAAACTGTAGGAAAGGAAGGGACTGCTTACACACATGCCATTCCAAGTCATGAGAACAACGTGTAGGGCTCTGGATACCCAGGACATGGACTGTAGAAAAGTGGTACCTCCAGAAGAACACTCTAGGGACTCCCACCACCAAGAAGACCAGAAGAAGGAGAGCCATCAGGACACTTCTGGAACCCACATGCTGGTGACTATAATCTCTCTCTCTCTCCCCCTCTCTCTCTCTCTCTCTCTCCACTTACTGTTAATTACAATTCATACTATTGGCTTTGGCCTATGTATTTGTTCACACCTGAATTCAGGCAGAGGCATCTCTTAATAATTGGATGCCAGTAGTATTTCAGGAGTGGGATACTAGCATTATTCCAGTGGATCACATAAACTGGAAACACACTAAACATTATTGAGCTGTGACAAATCTTGTATTGTGTCACTGTTGGAAAGAGGAACCTTATTTCTATCACTGATGTCCTGTAAGTGATATTTTTGTATCCAAGGAAAACAGAATCTAATTCCTAGCATATTCAGCCTACCATCCAAACTCAGTCTTAAATACCAGGTGAATGAGTTTTAATTGTCTGAGATGATCGATATTCTGGATCTCTTCACTGAATTGAATATTTTCCCTTATTTCAGGTCTTCTTGTGCCTATCCTATCTGAGGACCAGCAAAGGACCTCATGGTTTGACATCCACCAGGAATAAAGGTATTCTGTGTTACTCATTTTTCCAAAGTTATTAAAACTAAATTATAATTAATTGCAGAATTTTTTAAAATCATAAACGTTTTTAAATTATTATAGCTAGAAATCATCTTTGTGCCTTGATTTTTTCTATGTTGTAATATAGCCTCTGCCATCAAACTTGCTGAAATGTTATTGAAATAGAAAACATTGAATCATCTTTCATTATGACTGTGTCATCTGTTTTTTCAAAATCAAAATTTTTTGAAAAATTCTGCCCATTTTTGACTCTATTGTTCAACTAACTCAAGAAATTAAACTACAGCAGTATCAGGATTTTTTTCAAACTTCATTAACAACTTGGTAAACAGCTAACAACAAAGTTAACAAATAACAGCAAATATAAAAACAGTTAAATGGCCTCATAATTTGCCCCTCTGTATAGTTCTGATCCTTTCATAACTCTTCCACTGTTCTTCTCAATCATGCTGGTTATTTTTTTTAATTGCTGCTTTTACTTTGCCTCCAAATTCTCCTGATTTTGAAGGATTGAATGTGCAGGGGGGTGTTTAACCACTCTTATTTTCATGCCTCAGAATGCAAATTTTTGACTTTTACTAGGAAAATATTCTTTAAAAGGGTACCATTATTCCAGTCAGCTTCAGATTCTAGATAGTTACCCATAATTATAATCAGCTCTGCAAAATTAGAACTTAAAAGAATCCAGCCTGTGTAGCATTAATTTGGTTGTATTTGTTTCTTTATTCTTATATAGAATTATGATCAGAAACGAAAGAGACAGTTTTAAAAAAATTCCCAATCTATAAGCATTTTGTCTTATTAACATGAAAAAGAAGCGATAGAATAGGGTACTCAAAATAATGCTGATCCATCTTTAACTTACAAGGAACTCTGGGATGGTGGGAACAATGTTTCTATCAATTCAAACTCATAAAGGATGAATGGAAGAGAAGCATAGAGAATTACTAGTACTGAAGAGTGAAAACCAACAAAAATCTAAATGCAGTGTTTTGTTTAATTTTTGTCTCCTCAGGGCAAAGGGAAGTGGATTGCACTTATGAGAGAGGCTCTGATTTTGACACAGATTTAGCAAAGTATTAAAGCATACGCTTGCCAATTTCCTATGTGGTTCTTGACTGTACAGAGAGGAAATTCTTAGAAAAGATCCTGTAGTCTCACCTTCTTCTTCTCAGATACATAACAGAAAATTCTCTTGAAAAATAACTAGCAATAAGGATTTCCTTCAGGGCAAGCATATTAATATATCGTGTTCATTTTTATTCTTAATGTGACTGTACTCAGACTCAGTCATACATATTTTTTGAGAATGTATTTCTTTTCTGTGTTTTATCATAGTGTGTCAAAAGTATTCTTATTTAGAATGATATGAGTCATGAAGAAATTATGTCTTAATCTCTGAGACCTCGAGCTTTTAAATAGAGCACCGTAGTTCATCTAATGTTGAAATGTACCTTTCATTTTGAACAATTTGAGAAGAATTTGGGACAATGAAGGTGGTAATTCATTATGGAAACCCTAGAAGATGACACAAAATAAAACAGAAGGATTCTGTTCCATCTTGATGCAGGTATGGGCTGCCTTCTAGGTTTATGTTTTGATTTTATGTACTCTGGGGATTTGGTTCGTCTGCCATTAGTCTGAAAAGCACAAGAGTATATATACACATCTGTGTGTCTATGCATCTTTAAATGTTTGGAGATATTCTGCCCTTAGGAAGTCACAGTTTGTGACTTGCCATTCTGAGGAGAAAATACAATTTTTAAAGGCAATCAATCAGTTGAAGAGGATTCTATTAAATGTAGGACAGAGGTGAACCAAAGACAAGGCATGAATGCCAGCAAATCCTCACTTTGGAAGGGTAAAGGTAATATCTTCAGGGAGTTCATTGCTTCTTATCATCTTTTTCATGTGAGGAGGTTGATGGCAGCCTTCTTCACTAGAGTGAGGACAAAGTGCAGGAAGTCAAAAGGGGAGAGAGACCAAACAGAAAAAATTGCGATCTGTAGCAAGGCAAAGAAATGGCAGGAAGTTCATAACCCGTATTTCTACTGCAAAGAAAAAATTACACCCAGGGAAACACTTGGCAATGCATTATCACAACAACATGCCCCAGTAGTGGTTGTGAGCATGTAGGTGGTGGAAGCAAGATGACCATGACCATGCCTTCCTGCTCCTGGGGTTAGAGGTAGAAACTCATTCAAAATGAGGCAGTGTAATTTTAATGCAGCACTACATAGCCAAGCATGAATATGTGCAAGGTGAAAGCTTGCAAACAGATCAGCTCACACAGAGCTGACCTTAATTATCATTTTGTTCTTCATATTACTATTGCCCACAATTTTTGATGTATAGAAATATTTATCTTGAATCAGAATTTAAAGACTAATCCTTTAACATGGAAAAAAGTTTTAAAGTCCCTCTGTTTAACTTTCCTCACCTTCAACCCTTACCTTTGTAAGAGCACATGATTCATCACATCTAATATGTGTTTTTATTCCTACTCTCTTCCTGAAGTTTTTAAAAATAGTTTGGATTTTTCCATTCATGCTGTGATGTAGAAAAAATAAGGTTAAAGAAATGCTGCAGTATCACAGTGGTTGTACACACAGCAGAGCATCAAATTAATTCACAGCATCTGTAATGTTTGCTCACCCAAGGGGAGAGATACACAAAGAAAATCAGTACCATCTAAAAGCGATTTCTGAAGCGATTTCTTCTGCAGAGATTGTCATGTAAGACACAATGAATTTGATAAACATCAACGCATTATCATCGGACCATTCAGAGTATGAGTATGAATAAAGTTTTAAACTAGAAGAGACCAGAAGAGAACACTAGAAATCTGTGTAAAAAAGAATATGAGAGATGTCTGGCATAGATACTGGATAAGAACAAGTGTGCTAAATACTGCAACGTCAGCTGTTTCTATGAAACTGTTGGTGCAAGACAAGGGAAAGTCCACCTCGGGAGCACATTATGATAGTTTTGTCTCTCTAAGACAAAACTAAGAGCACAGCACTTTTCTTTTTGCATAAATTTTGTTTTCTAAAAAGCAAAATCAATGCATTAAAAATTCTGAACCGTCAAAAGTATTATATTGTGTAAAACAACAAATGGCGTAATTATTACTTGTATTCTATTCTGGTAATGAACAGATAGATGGGAAGGATCTGGGCATTTGCATGGTGCATTCATTTGCTAAATGGGTAAGTAAAGCACAATAAGTTAGGTTTTCAAAAATACAAAAGAAATTTGGAGGCTAAGCTTGAGTTTAATTGATGATGATAGGAAAAATTTCAACAGATATTAATAGGGAGTTTAGACAAAGTCTATAGGGAAAACAAACAAACAAGCAAACAGAGAATCCCCTCTTGGAAACTTAGGTGCTTTAAAAAATATTGCTGCCTCTATTTATGTCAATTATGTAAGCAAGTAAACCTGCACTACTTGATATATTGAAGGCAATGTTACTTTGGCTGTTCTGAGCATATTAGGCATAAATAAAATCATTCAAAATGCACAAAGCAGGCCTCCACTTTGATAAGTCCCCCACAGGGCCCTATTTAGAAAATATATTCAGAGCAAAATTAGTGTATAAAGACAACAGAGATTATGGTATCATGCATAAGAAGAGTGGCCCCAGTCATTTCAAAGCACAGCAAAGGAAGAGAAGCAAAAAGCAGAGACTCTGTGGCCCACTGATGACAGCATCTCTGCTGTAAATAGAAAAATTTGTTTGCTTCAGGGAGTACTTCTACATCTTGTACTTATCAGCCGTGGGGTAAAGTGCAATATATGTAAGCAAGCACTGGAACTGAACACTGTAATCCAGGGCTTTTGCAGACTAAATGCTCTGAAAAAACATCACTAGATCACAAATTTTGGTTGGGGTCCGTAAGTCTGATATTCTTAATAGCACAGCTTCATCAACAAAATAGGCCCACTTTCACCAAAAATAGCGGCCCACCTTGGCTTCAAGACTTGGTTTTAGTTAGGTGATAGGTGCTACTGGAGAACAAGGTGAGGGTTTTCTATAGCAAGGAATGTTTGTTTTCTAATTCTCTGGGATAAATGTGGTGACTGAATTGTTATATCATAAAGACAGTAGAAGTAATAAGCATCACAAAACCCATTTTTTTCTTCTTCACTGAGCCCAAAACCTGGTGATCTGAACAAGCATCCTGTTTAAAGACATACATAAGGGCTAGTGTGTTAAACTATATGTCTGAACAGTGATAAGAAATACATTAAGCATTTGACTATTGCCTTTTAAAACAGACTAAAATCAAGTGCAGTGAGCAGACTAACAACTCAACAAGAAAATCAGAATCCACATGGACTGAAATTCTGAGCTTAAGTGGGAACAGTGCAATACTGACTCTTCTTTACTGCCTATGTGAAAAGGGCAACAATTTCTACTGTAGGCAGATCAAAGAGACTTCAATAATAAAGAAGAAACCTTAACTAATTATCCTATTTGAACTGAACAAATATAATGAGCATAGAAAGAAGATCAGAGTATTAGAAAATAGCAATAACTTTTTTTAGGAAATATTTAGGTTAAAGAGGTCAAATGAAACCCTAGATTAAGGCATGAGAGACATGTAACAAGTGGCTTGACATCTTTGAGAGGTGCGATGAAAATGGTCATAAAAGAAACAACATGGCTTTCATACAAGGAAGTCACCCTTACAGACCTACTAGAATTCTCTGAGGGGTCCAACAGCTGAAGGAACAAAGATCATCCATTTCACACAATCTACCTGTTTTTTCTAAAATGCCTTCACAACTTGCTCATGAAAGGTTTTGAAAGGAACCAAACAGCCCTCTTATAAAAGGGATGTCACTGCACAGATAAATAATTGACTAGGAGGTAGGGAAGTAAAGTGCAGGAGTGGAGAAGGGCCACTGGGTAATTTTCACTTTGGTTTGTTGTGCCTAACACTCAGAAAACAGGGTGAGGAACAGACTGATGAAGTTTTCTAGTAAAATATTTTTTTTCAGAACAGAATAGACAAGAACAAATGAGAACAGCTAAAGGTGAGAGACTTAAGAAGTGAATGACTACACAATAAAACTTCAAATAAAAGTCATTATTATGAAGAAATTCCATCTGGGAAAAAAAGAAGTATTTATTTCATGAAGAAAAAGGCAATTCTGAGACCACTTTGGAAATGTGATTATAAAATAGAGCTCTATGAGAAATGTCAGCTTGCTGTTTAGCATCAATCACAACACCCAAATCAAATCCTATGAAGTATTTCAAAAGACAGAGGGAAAAAACAGAATGTAATTATGCTTTATAATAAATCCCTGGTTTACCTGCCTTCTGAATAATTTGTGTAGCTTGGTTCCATCTCAAAACTTGGGAAGAAATTGAGAGACGTAAGTTCAGGGCAAGAAGAATGAATAAAGTTATGGAATATTTTCTCACTGGGAATGGCTAAGTGGACTGTATTTTTCCACCTGCAAAAGACCTGAATCCTAAATAGACAATAGATTGAAGAGAATTGGTTTTCTCTCTCTTGTCTAATAGTAGAATTTACTGTATTAAGCCAGTAAGATCCAAACTGAAGAGAAACAAAAGGAAATTATTCTGCTGGCAATATGTGGATGAAACAGAATTCCTGGGCACAAGATTTTTGAATGTCAGCTGTTTACCTGGGTTTACAAAAAACCTGGATCCGTTCCTGTATCCAGTAAGAGCTTCTTTAAGAACACCTAACTCAGAAATGCAGATGTGTGAAAAAACAACATGTGTGAGGGACTATCTGAGGCATTTGTATGTATAAGACATATATGTCGGGGAAAGGGTTGAGAGGAAGCAAGGGGAAGAGGGAAACCTGGATATTTGTTTTGGAATGAGCTACAGTTCCTTGCAAAAAGCTCACATGCATAGAAGCAAAAACATGTAGATAGCTCCTAAAAGAATCTGCCTTGTTCATCCCATGTCAATATCTCCTTGGGAAAGAACTTCCATCCTTCCTTTATCAAATTTGAAAGTTGCAAATTCACCAGATGAAACAAAAATCCTGTCAATGTCAGTGTCAGCCCACATACTATTCTAAATTTTGAACAAGCAGCAGAACTTTATATATCGAAGTTCCACCTTCTTTAAAACTCTCGCTCTTCTCATACTCTCAAATCAGAAAAGGAATTAATTGCCTTTCTGAGGAAGTCAGCTGGTTTTCTCTTAAAAAAAAGAGGTTAGGCACAAGGGAGTGGACAATACCCAGTTCTAAAAAAATCAGTGGTGGGGTTGGAGGTTTATCTTCTTTGGCGTCACCTTACTCTAGACTGATTGATTATTATTTTATATTAATCTCAAAATAAAATATTTACTCAGAACCATTTCTATCAAATTTTCACAGAGGTATTTCAGATATGACCTAACTTCCCGCCTAAAACGTGTGTGCAGTTATAAACTGCATAGACTTAGAATCATGTTTAAGTACAAGACAGCTAACCTTCTAAATTTCCTTTTTTTTTTCTACCTTTGGATTTTTCAAGTGGGAAACTGATCACACAAGCACAAACACATGGTAATTTTCTGTTAAATGTTGTTCATGTTTATAGCCAGGAAATGTGCCTATATTGCCATCTGAAAGATCTGAAGTAATATTTTCATAAACACACAACAATGTAAGATTTCATTTGTCTTCAATTGATTTCATTCAATTGTCTTTGAAAAACAATATTAAACACATCATGCTCCTCTGCAACGTATGGTTGAAGATGACCTTCAACAGCAAGCCCAGCTGTAATTCTTAATTTCAAATATTTTTATAGTAGTTTTTTTTCCACCTTTATTTAAAATATTTCCTTCCTGAAATTATTTGATTCTTCTATGACACAAAATATGTTAAACCTTTTGCCAGACAGTTATGGTACTTCTCAATGCTATGAGCCTCAAACACATTTCATGTTGGGAGGTTAGAAAATTCCATTGCCATAACTGAAAGAAGGAACCTGTAATGAATCAATTATATTTCTATGATCAATGTTTTCCGTATAAAAATACATGAAACTTTTCAGTCTTGACACAAAGATGACTTTTTCAGTTCTAAAAAAAATAGCATTTCTAGAAAAAAGTTGGTTACAATACTGAAAATACCCTAAAAGCAAATACACAAAGCTCTACAAGAACAAGCTGTGCCTTGGACTCCCACATCAGAATGCTTTGTAAACACTCATCATGTTCAAAACAGTAGTGTGCATATGCATGCAGGTGCTTGTGTGTTTTTCTGCTTAACTACACACAACTTTTATCCTCCACTGAATCTAGCACAGGGACAAGATACTAAAGTAACATTTATCTTAAGCAAAGTCATCCAACAAGCCATTTTTGCACAATACATACTGAGATACAATGTTGTATGGCAAACATTTTTATAATTTAAGTGTCAAAAATACCTGCTGAACAGCAATGCACAACCCATCAAATAGGAAAAATGTAGATGGCCTACAAGTTAGTACACTAAACAATTGAAAGGAATAGTGAAAAAGCCTGGAAGACTGCCTTATTCATAAATCAATATAGATTTTCATTGTTAGTAATTATGAGGATTTTCTCTCAAGCTCTCATTTTATGATGGTCAACAGAGAAATAATAGGTTCATGTTAATATGATATATTTACATATAGCAATATATACTATTATTAGGTTAACACTAATGCATTATAAATTACCATAAAATAAGAACAAGTATTCCAACCTGATGCTGTCAGAACATTTTTTTTCCATATAAATGAGCAATTATTTCTCTCTAGGGTTGCATTTTAATCAACAGTTTTCTAGATCTTCCATATTCCAGGGATCAAAAATTTCCACTCAGTGAACATAATAAAGGTTATCACACTGAGATATCTTCATTGTCCTGCAAAGTGAAACTTAAAAGAATCAGAATAAAGAAAAAGCTGAACACTCCATGTCTTCATAGGTACATGGGAATGGCAAAACTTGAAGCTAAATAACATTAGCCTAAGGATATTCTGTTTGATATTACAATGTATATTTTAAATAATATCCACTTGTCCTAAAATATCAACCAAGGCAAAAGAAAAGTTAGCTAACACTTAGAGAAAAAGAGGAAATTCTAGACTATAGTTAGTTTCCCCAAAGGCACATAATTTTCTCTGAACTAAAAACTTTATATTATGCAAACACTGAATTTGTCAATTCAAGTTATATGAGTTGTTCTGGTTATTGATAGCATATTTTTGCACCATAAATTTAATGTGCAAGGGGTCTTCTCCTGGTTTTTTCTGACAGTTACAATCCGTTTAGTGTGGGGAAGAAAAAGAAAGACATGTTTAGCAAGCAAGGGTGAGATGGACAATAAGGATTTACTAAGATGAACATTAAAGAAAAATTTTAAAGTTCCAGATAAAACAAAGCTTGATGCCCCTTAGAGGAGCTAGTTTTTACAAGCTTGTCAAGCACAGTTCCTATGGTAAGGTTCTTTCATTTGTCCAGGGACTTGTTTGTGGTGCTATACAGTACTCAGACCTCTCTAAATCCCTGTCCTTAAGGGTAAGTTAGGCAAATTCAAGAACAGCAGTTGTTTGTTTCTGCTCCACAGAAACATTTAATCTCTTCTCAAGGTATGATGTTTCTATTTTGTAATTTCTGCTCACATTGAAATTTTGGTGTGCAGTAGATACGGAGTGTTAACCAGCTCCATCCCAGATCATTTTGTGATGCAAAGGAAAGATGAAGTCAGTTTTCAAATACTGAGCTTCCTTTAACTGAAAACATATTAATTTATGGCAAGTCCTGCCAGAGTGCATGGAGGGATGGCAGAAAACAAAGGAATAGAAACAATTGAACCTAAAGTTTTACCTTTTAATAGAAAGCATATATATTTTCATTTCTAGTCAATTTTAAAGGACTCAGATTGGTCCTATTTTGCATCAGATTTCCATAATAATTAAACAACAATATTACAGAAAAACAGCCTGATCACATTTCATTATAGTAAAGTCAAAGAGAGTTAAAGTCAAAATTAGAACTGTTATAAAGACATGAAGGAAACTGTCCTTTGATCAATTTTTCCATTACAGTTCTGGGTTATCCAAGTTGCATAATAAAGGCCAAATACCAAAGCACCCCAATTAACATTGTAACATTTTTCTTCATTGCAATTTGGTATTCTATTTCTGAAATAGAAGGTGAGTTCTTCTTTCTTTATTCCTTCTTCTCCCAACATGGTCAGTCTGAGGCTGTGTCAGCAAATCTGTTATAAATTGTCTGCAAGTAGCTGTGCTGTCCTGAAAACAGCACAGGAGAAGAATTGTCCCTGAAAGTTCTTTCTCTGATTTCCTTTTGCTCTGGGGAGGTAGTAAATTTGCTGTGACCTCTAGTGGCTCAAATTATGATGTTGGTTTAGCTGTACTTGTTTTGTGACTTGGGTCAGAGTGGCATTATATTTCAACTCCATTTTCTCTGCCTCTCCTGTTGACTGCAGTGAGTGGATAGCAGCCACTCTTATGCATCCTGTTCACGAGGTGTAAAGAATACAGCCTCTACAAAGGTTGCTTTAAGGGCATGTAAATTAAATGACAATAGAAATGTTAAGAATTGTGTCAGAGCTAAGGAGACAGTGTACATATTCACAACACTGATACACCAATGTCTGTTTTTACTGTCACTGTCGAGCAATGCACTTTTCAGTAGGGGTGAAGACAAAAAGTATTAGCTACAATGAAGATATGAAAGCAATAAAAGTACAGTAGGACTCTTCAGTATTGCCTGCAAGATTATAAAACATTACTTCTATGAACAAGTCCAAATACATCATAACTCCGACAGGGTTAGCTGTGACAAGCAATCGGAATAGACAAGAAAAATTGAAACACTCTTTTCTGACATGTGAATAAAAAAGGTTCCTGCAGGAGTAACTTCAGATCCACTAGTGCAATGCAATAACAATCCTTTACTAATGGAAAATGTAATTTTTTAACTTTAATTGGCAAGACATGAGCAAAATTTTAAGAGGGAATTCTAAGTTTTGGGGAAGGAAGCTTAAAAAAAACAATTCACTGCAGGACTGAAGAATCAGGAGATATTGTTGAATATTGACTGCTTGGTAAAGGAGGAATTGGTTGGATGGTCACATCCAGGGCATAGTGGTCAATATTGCAATGTCCCAATGTACATCAGTGACAAATGGTGTCTGTCAAGGGTCAGTACTGGGACCAGAACTGATGATGCCATCAGTAGCACTGGCAGTGGGATAGAGCACAGCCTGAGCATGTTTGTTGATGACGTCAAGCTGAGACATGCAAGTGACAAGCCTCAAGGATAGGATGCCATCCAGAGAGACCTGGACAAGCTTGAGAAGTGGGTGCATGGGAATCTCTTGAGGTTTAGCAAGGTGCTGCTCCTGAATAGGGGTAACCCCTGGTATCAATAGGGGCTGGGGGATAAACAGATCAAGAGCAGACCTGCTGAGAAGAACTTGGGGATGAAAGTGGAGGAGAGATTGGTCATGACCCAGCAATGTGCACTCACAGCCCAGAAAGCCAAACGTGTCCTGGGCTGCATCCAAAGCAGCGTGGGCAGCAGGGCCAGGGAGGGGATTCTGCCCCTCTGCTCTGCTCTGGTGAGACCCCACCTGGAACATTGCATCCAGCTCTGGGGTCCCCAGCACAGGAAGGATGTGGATCTGAAGGAGTGAGTCCAGACAAGGGCTGTAAAGACAATTAGGAGGCTGAAGCACCTCTCCTACAAGGAAACATTAGGAAAATTGAGATTGTTAAGCCTTTTTAAGGCTTCAGTGTGACCTATTTGCATCCTTTCAGTACTCAAAGGAGGCCTATAAGAAAGATAGGGACAAACATTTTAGCAAGGCGTGTTGTGACAGCACTAGAGGTAATGGTTTTAAACTAAAAGATAGGTTAGATACAAGGAAGATTTTCTACAGAGATGGTGGTAAAACACTGAAATAGATTGCCCAGAGAAATGTACTGTCCCTGATCATTGCAGATCAGTTGGACTAGATGACTCTCAAGGTTCCCTTCCTGTGCAAACTATTCTGTGGTTCTTAGATTTTTAGAACTATTCATGAATATAACTCAATTTTAAAAGACCATTCAAATTTACTGATTTATATTAGTGACCTTTTCATTTTTTTCTTGCTATATCAAACACTTGGAGATGTCTGTGACTTCCATAATGCCATTGTTTAACTGCATTTTCACCTTTTATTTTAACCAGGAGTTTCATGTTACTCAATTTTATGCACCTCACTGAACCACCCAGATTTTGGAGGCTCCCCATACAGTCAGTAAAAAAAGATTAGTCTTATCTATAAAATTATATGGAGCAAAACCCTGGGATTGCTTTTCTGAGTAACTTCTCTTAGCTGTCTGCTGTGGTAAATATGTCACACTGAGGATTCTCTACATATATTTGTTCTTCCTGCAAGTATTTACAATCAAGCAGATTTTGTGAGACGAAATCCTATGGTAACAATTATCACCTTTTTTTCTAGGAGTAAGGTCCCATTTCTATCAGCTTCTAAAGCAGCTCAATTTATTAAGGATTGACAGCTTTTAAAGTCTCTTGTGATGCCGTCATTCCAGGAGATTTTTTTAAGTATTTGAGTTTAGAAAAGTTTTATCTGAGAATAAGCCATTCTTCTGAAGAAATTTTTTTCACATCCAGAATTAGAGTTAGTCCTACAGGAGACAAGGATTTTTACTATGTCCAAGAAAATAAAAGATTGCATTTTTAAAAGATGTGTAACTAAAATACTTGGATGAGCTTGTGTATCATATTATGTATTTTATAATATCAAGCAATAAATGAATCTTATACAAAACCACTATTGGTTACAGTTAGTTATACTATAAAAATAATGAAATTAATGAACCCATTTCCATGGTTGACAAGTACAGAAAACCAGTGTATTCCAATAGCACTGAATATACAATTACCAAGAAACTGAATATCTTTGGATTTTTTGACTGTAAGAGCAGGTGCAGTTGTTAATAATAGGTTTGTCTGAATCAGATATTTGGTCCTGAGGCACAGATAGACTCTGAAAATATCCTGTTCTGATACCTGCAATCTCTCTTCCAACTCTTCCAACAAATGATTCCCATTTTTTTTTTAATAAATGATCACTGAATTTTGGGAGAAGCTCAGATTGGAAGAGCTCCCCACAGCTGAGGAACAAACTTCTCAAATGGCTGCCAGTGGTGTGGCAAGGCTGCCTCACTCGGTGTTCAGTGCCAGCCTGCAAGACAAGTCCTCACCCCCACCCCTTTCCTTCAGCACTTGCTTTCAGTGACAGTGACAGATGCAGTGTTGCTTCTCACACGTTTAGTGGATGATCTATATATTCTGTTAACACTTCATCTGGGTCACCAAAGGAGTGAGGATGCCAATATGAAGGTCCAGCAACATAACAAACACATTTTTCTTACTGTTACCTCGTGTTGTATACTGTCAGTTGTAGAAGTATTTGAACTTTTCCAGTGCTCTGCTTTCTTATCAACTTCCTTTGAATCTTAGCAACAATCAAAAACTGTTCAGCTCTGGGCTGAACAGAAATGTCAACACCTTGCTGCATTTTTTCCATCTCTATATGATTTTATAGGCTACTAATAACTTTATTTCTCATGTCCATACTCTCTCCTTGAGTCTGGCATAATCTGAGACTAACTGAAAAATGTACACATTTCGTCCACTTTTATAGGTGTTGATAGCTCAGTTTTATTACCTGCTGCCTGTTTCCCAAATTACTGCTAAGATATTTGGGTTTTTTTCTGTTCGGTTTCTTTATTCCAGACTTCACTCATGGTCTAACAAAAAAAAATTTCTCCCTTACTACTCAACACAGATAAAAAAAATACATAGTTCCTAGCCTAAGAAAATCATAAGGAAGGGAAACTAAGGAAGACCAAAAAACTTCGCTGACTTCATTGAAATTTGTAACAGGTGCCCATTGGGAAGATAGTTTGTATTCTTACAGTCTGAAAATTCCTCCTCCGTGATATGTTAGCCTTTGGGTAAGAAATCCAATGTTTTCTAGTCTGCTAGAAAAAGTAGAAAAAAAAATCATGTCACTAGACACAACTTTTAATGTCCATATTAACATCACCAGCTGAATTTTATTACTTGCTTGTACCTCCTTAAACTCTATGCTACTTTGGAACATAAGTGAGAATTTGAGTAACAAATTTGTTTGGAGACTGCCCCTTGAGTGATTCATTGAGTACTACTGAATACTAGGGGAAAATTATCAAAAGAGAGCACAATATATTAAATGCATCACCCTCTTTAAATGCCTGTAGAAGGATTACTGGAATATTCCAAGTAATTCTAGGTTCGGTAATTTAGTACAACTCAGAAAAAGCTCATGACATGATCAGAAAAGTGTACGCTGAGCAGTGGAGATGTGACGTAATTCATCCTACAAGGAAATTACTTATCAAAGATTACCAACCTGACACATTTCCATTTGTATTAGTATAATGTCTTCTAGACAAAAAAGAAATCAAGCTTTAATACATTGCAAATATAATCAGCACTTAATGTGCTGTAGCAATTCTGAGTCCTTATGAAAATTGTTAAGTCTGAGCAGGTGATAACTTGAAGCTATTCCCCAAAGCAGTTACAAAACATTTGCCCAAACTATTCACTCGGTATTTTTTTCCTCTGCCTCCTCTATGTCATTGTTAAAAGGAAGGACGGAAGAGTCAGGTTGCCATTTGAACACTGATCAATAAAGCCTATTGTGAAAAAAATATAGATAACCAAAATTTCAGCTTTAAAAGCTGTCAAACCTAGGGAAAATTATGAAAAAAGAAAACAAAATAAAACCGAAAAACCCCATAGTATTGTTGCATTAGCCTAATGGAAATTTTTCAATTTTAAGCAAAAAAGGTGTAATTCAAGGTGTCTGAGCTTTCCTGGCTTTCTCCTTTGGTCCTGGCTATTTTAGACTGTCTCACCACTTGATGCCTCTCTGGATCAGCAGCAGAGTTAAGTTCTTTCTGTCTTTCCCTCATATTTGTCTCTCCACCCCACCTGAAAATACTCAGCTAATGAATTAGAAATTACATTAAGAATGAAACAGAAAGCACCAGGAAGGTAAAGAATGGAAGCAATAAACACAAGTTGATTTTTATGTAAGCCAGATACAGACACTGTAAAGTGCAGGCCTACGTGCTGATAGTTACTGCTGCAGGAAGAAGGTGCAGAACCGGAACCAAGGCTCTTGGAAGAGGTATTTCGCCTGTAATTGTTCAATGGCTCAAGGAGTTGAACCAACTTACTTTTTAGAGTTAACTTTTAGGAGCTTACATCTACAGTAAATTAGCACGACAGCTGGCATTGGCAAACAGGAGGGAGAATTACTAAATAGCTTACAGTGGCAAAATGCCAAGGGAAAATCATTATGTGCTATGCTGTGTAAGGGCTGCTAAAGCACACAAGATGACTTTAAATAGACTGCAGTTTACAAGGGGTTTGATAATTTAAAACAAGTATACCTTTTTCGAGCCAAAGCTGAGCAGTTGCTTATCTTACAGAAGACCGCATGCAATGTTACTGCTCTGTACTACAAATCAGAAGTTAGAGGTTTCCCGTGAAAAATGGAAACATTTACTGTGCTCACAGGGTTTCTCATTTATATGAAAAATAACTTATCTGTGTCAGCTTGCTTGAATGGACTGCCAAAATGAAACTCAGCATTTCCTGAGTATTTCATCTAGATACCTTCAGCTGAGATTACACAGACAGCTATGTTCAAATTATATTTTTTTCAAGAAGGAAAGAAATAAAAAGAGACTTTAAACAGGACAGTTTTTTACTTCCTTTCCCCTCGAGTTAAGTTGTATATTGGATTGGTAGTTCTCATAATATTCACTAATAAAAAGCTACAGCCAAAAGAAGTACCAAAGTTGTTATGTCTCCCTGTGTGTCAAGAAGAAAAGCCAATACATTCTGTTTTCATATAAATGTAGTCTACATCACAATAGGTAAGAATAATATTTAATACTAAACACCCAGGTTCAACAGGATTGACTACCTTACTTCTTGTCTAATATATGAGCTTCCTATCAACTTTTTTTCCTCTTCAAAATATTCTGAAAGGTCCCTCACTTCAGTTAAGATTCTAAAGCTACTAAGGTAAGTACAATGAAAGTGTGTCACATGTCCAAATATGTTTATACACGCATCAGTAGGCATTTGTGAAAAAGAGATACTACAGATTCAACAGCATCAGAGAACATATGGATACAGCTAAGAATGAGGGCCTGATTTTTAACAAGCCTTTGCTTATACAAAAGAGTGCTATTTCCTCCTATTAGGATTTACATTCATGCTATACTCTCCTAGGTTATTTTAATGGGGAGGCAAAAAACCCAAAAACCCTATAAAGAAACTTTCAGACTCCTTGTCCTTGAATTCCTTCCAGTAAGGTCCCAGAAAATTTAAGTTCTCTGTACTTAATGTGTAGCCTTATGACTGCATATGGAGCAAACAGTTCAGAATTGTCAGTTCTTGACTGCAGTACAAGGAAAAAAGAACAGCTAATTACAGTAGAATTGCTTCTACACAACTTTTCCCTTGGGAAAACAGCTACTGCAGAAGGGCAGTGGAGTCACAAACCCCACATCACCTTGTTTACACATATTTTTTTGCAAGCACTGCAAATACTGTGGATTCAGCTTGCTACTACACCTTCACTAGCGTAAGCTTTGCTTTTCAATTTGTTAGATACTGAAGTGCCTAAATACAAAGCACACGGAATACCAAAATCTCAGCAAAATGGGCACAGACCCACAAATCTATTCTCTTGATTCAAGGATATGTTGCCACTTTTGTTTTTCAGGATTTGAATGTTTAACATCTTTGCCTCTCACCACTATTTTCTGTTAAAGAAACCATATAATCAAAACATTCAAATTTTATAGTACTAACAGAATATTGGTAATTTATTCAGAATTGTGCCATGAATATTCAAATCTGGAGAAGAAAGCACTCCTAGGACACATTTGCTTTTCCTCTAAAATTCATAAATATTAATTTTCCTAGAAGTACTTATTTTAAGTCAAATCAAATTACTCTGAGAGACAGGCACAATGCAGAAAAAAAAAAGTAGCCAAATCAGGCTTCTGTTACACGGTTACCTCTATCCCCAAATATCTATTATAGATCTAAAGAGAAAATGCAAAAGTAATAAAAAAAGAAAAACACTGATATGGAGAGAACAAAACTGTGGAAATTAATAGAAAGGAGAGTTTAAAAACTTTCTCAGAGGAACAGGATGACAGCTTTACAGAACAAGGATACTGCAGGCTATGATGATACACAATACACCTTGCATGTGGAACAAATCCTACTTTTGTCAGACATCACCTAGATAAAATTAAGATTAAGGATGACACGTATGGTCATGTAATATGTCTTGTTAAGGGGAAGACTGTCAGAATAAAACTCTGTGTTGTTAAGTAGATGATAAGGTTCATACCTGTTAACTCTAGTTTACGTATTCTAATAATTTCATATACACACCAATTAACAAACATAAGAGGCATGGTCTTGCATGAAATTTTAAGAGTACTTTGCTTTTTCAAAGAATCAAATATATAGACATTATGTGAATTCTCAATATAGGTGTTATTCATGAGTTTCCAAAGCATGAAACATCATAGAAATGTATATCTAACCAATTTTTTTCAGAAAAAGGTAGAAGCAGGCAACATGAGTCTGACTGTCACTTCAGGGATTCATCATTTTCTTCCAAATTGCAAAGACATTAGGATTTCCTGGAGTTCTCTAAAGCCAAAAGAATTATGAAGAGTCATATCAGGCAGTAAAAGGTGTAAAGGCCACATGCAATAATGACTGAGTTATTAAGGCTGGAATAGTTGATAGGAGTATGATATTGGGAGCCATTTCCAAGCAAACATTTCTGGCTAAATGCAAAACGTTCCTTGAAGTCTTTAAGAAAGAGCAAGCTGCTCGACATATAATTTATTTCTATCACCTTTTCAATAGATTTAACTTTCTTTCTGGGTTTTCAGTCACTAAGTATAAAACATTTAGAGAACAAACACACACAAATAAACCAAACATCCCTGTGAGGCTTTCCCAAAACCCACTAAAAATGTAATATTAATAAACTGTAAAGAATGACTGAAAGAGGATAAACCAAATACTAAACAGAAAAAGGATGGATTTAGGTGAGATATTAGAAAGAAATTCTTGAGGGTTTTGAGGCACTGGAACAATTGCTGAAATGAGCTGTGGATGTCCTGTCCCTGGAAGAGTTCAGAGTCAGGTTGGATGGGAGTTTGAGCAACCTGGTCTAGTGCCCCTTCATGTGGCAGAAAATTTTGGAACTAAATGGTCTTTAATGCCCCTTCCAACCCGAATCACTCCATGATTCTATGTTTCTCAAGACAAGCAAAATAAAAAGAATGTGTCATGGACAGTTTCCACTAAAAGACATTGATTCAACATCCTTTTATGAACAGTCATAATGTTTTTCTCTTAATTTTATTATACTTAAAGTCATAAAATTTACAGTTGTGTTTTGACCGCAGTGGAAAACAGTGACATTTTTTAAAATTATGACTTTTCTACTGAGTTTCTGGTGGTTCAAAAAGACTGTTTGATGCTTGTAGCAAAAGTGAAAATGCTCTGCATGCGTATTACAGTCATTTTCCTCTATATTGAGATAATTGTAATGGAATAAGAACACAAACAGGATAATAACCCAGTGGGCAGGAAGAGCAGTACCTGTGACACTAGTTTTGGACTGAAGTAAACAGCATGGTGCCATTTAGATCATCAGTATTCCAGGGGACATGAGTGCTTTCCAGACCTAGACCTGCCCCACAGTGTGAGAGTTAGGGAGTGAGAGGATGGAGGCTTGATCACCAGAGGACACTTGTCCCTTGCTTTCTTCCCTTTACTGGGGGCAGATCCACTGTCACCTCAATAACTTCTTTCAGTTTCTGCATCTTAATTTCCATATCACTCTTCCCCATCTGTCATTATGATTTGCCTTGGAGATGTGTGCAGTAGCACATGGCTGTTTCTATAAATAGCAAGGGCAGTATACCGGGTGCCTATTAAAATCGAGTCTTGCATGGCCACTAAACTTTCACCAATCCTATAATGATGCATGCAAATTCACACCAGCCTTCCAATATCGTTTCAGATGCATGCAAAGTTATTTGCAAAAATGTAATACATACCTAAACACACTGAGTCAGAAATCTACATTAAGAAACATATGTTATTAACAATATCTGTTTCTTCTGTGCAAATAGAGATTTCTGATTCTGAGGATAATGGAATAAGTCTTGAATAATTTGTTGTCTGATACATCCAATATATTGAATAAATTTCAAACTGTGCTGATTCTAAATCAGACAACAGTTGACAGATACAGTTACTGTAAAAGAAAAAGACACCTATTAAAAATTATTCTGATTATTGTACTTTTTAAATTGTTATAAAAAGTACTGAAACTCTAGTATAACTGTGGTATAACTGGAATATAACTGGAATATAAATTTTTCAAAGGAAAAAAATTAATATAGTACCCCTATGGACAGATTAAGAAAGAAGTTGATATCCGATTAATTTTTTTACCTTACAGGCATTACGTTATAAAGAAACTGCAAATAAATTCAGCTGAGTGAGACTGAAAATGTTATTGAAATACACCTAAGTAATTCCATGTAGAATTCCACAGGGAAACTATTTTAAGGGGGGAAAGCATTACTTTGGGTAGTGTTTGAGAAACAAAACCTAACAGATTTGGGCTTTGCACAGAGGTTTCTGCTCTACAGAAAAAAGAATTTATAAACAGTCAGAAGTCAAATGAACCAAGCAAGTATTTCATCCAACAATACAAATTTTGATTAGGTTTTTTTTCATGATTTAAAATCTTGCCAAATATGCTTAATATCATCTTTATTCCTTACGATCATACATAATGCAAGTATGTGTTAGATGGATTTTTATTTGAGAATAAAATATACCTGAAATTACATCTGGAATAACAGTTAACAATAGTTAATAATTTTAGGGTGTTCAGTGTTCTCTATTTGTTTCCTTTTAAAGATGGAGCTTGAAAGATTGCTGTCTCAGTTTAATATCTAGGTAGCATAGAATTTTGTATTCATTCAGAATATGTGGACTTTTAAAAAGATTAATTATGCCCTTTTTACATGTTCATGTCATAAAAATGAACAATTAAGCATATGGTGCCTGTTTCTAATCTTCATTATAACATTTTGCATTTGCCCTTTAGTAATAGCAGAAGAAAACAAATATGAGCAGTGAATTGTCAGGAGAGGCATGTGACAAATCCGTACTGTTGCAATTAAAACTGAAAGTTAACTCTATCCTGTCTCACCACTGAATAACACATCCCACTGCAAAACCAGTGAAATGCACATGGGAGCACACTTGGAAAGACAAATGTAGAAAGTGCATACTTTGGGATGAAAATAATCCAGACTGAACATGTCTCCCTCATTAGGGCATTTCTGTAGGTATTCCAGATGAGAATACTTCTAAACAGAGAGATGAGGAGAAGGAGCCATACTTTTCTGGATTAGTCTTGTGGATCATTACAGACATAAATTTTTTTTAAGTATATACGTTGTGATATTATCTTCAGAAATATACAATCACTGCCTCTTCAACAATGGTAACTCCAATTCTGTTTCTTTAAGAGAAGAACAAAACATTATGATAACATGGAATAATTATGATTACAATTCTATCTAAAAAGCCTGTGGGAAAGAGACAATAAGTACACTGGTTGACAGGAAACAGTAGATAAAGCTAAGAATAAAACCAGCAAAGATGGGGAAGAATAGTGAGGTTATTAAAGTATACGATCAGGTGCAATGCCATCTAAACGACTGAATGCTCAATCTTTAAAAATCAATTTGAAAAGGAATTTCTCCATACAATCCTTTAGACTTCTAGGTAATGGGAAATAAACCCCTATTGGATTTCATCCTTAATCTCTAGATTTTAACCAGCTAGATTTCCATTTATTAAAGCTACCTCTTTTTTTCAACATGTTACTTTTATCAAACCTTTTTGGTCGTCTCTGAAATTTGTGTATTTTCATAGGAAAATTGAAAAAACTCTAAGTCATGTGGAAAAACTTCAGTATATTTTAATTTTAATTAATTCATACATCTAAGTGTCAGTTTTAAAAGTGAACCACTTAGACCTTCTTAGAATTTAAAGTTAGAAACCACTTTAATGATGCTTTGAAAAATTCAGATAACATTCTGACACACTAATTTCACTGTCTGCCAAAGCCAATCATGAACAGTTTTCAGCTGACAACCCAATCTAAATTGTGTCTTCCTTTTTTTTTCTCCTTTTCTTATGTGAATTTTCATCCAGATGATTGGAGAGATATGATGCATTATGTATAATGTAAAATTGTTAGTAGAAACAGAAGAAAAACAGGAATGCCCTATGCACTGATGGGCTAAACCTGTCCTTTCACAGCTTGGGAGAAATCAAAACATGTCACTATCAGCTAACCTGATTATAACAGCATGATTCCTCACAAAAATCTTCTGCAGGTTAATCTCTTCTGATAGGTTAATATTGTTGACAGGATCCAGAAATTTTCAGGCTTCTGACTTAGCATTTACTGTGTATAACATATCTGAAAAAGCCTTGAAAGCTCTCTGAGCATATTTTGAAAAAGGCATTTTCTGCTTTCTGCTTATCCAGAGCACTGTAACCCCCAACATTCCTTTCCATTACCCAATCTACTATATCTATCCATATGCCTTTCTGAAGAATTTTAGGATAACCTTAAATGAAAGTCACCACAATATGCATACCAACAACACTGGATTCCAAAGACTGAATCACCTAAAACATTTTCTCTACTGCTCACTCATGAAATAATAAATAGGTACTAGAAACACAAGAGACACTGACAGTCTTTAAAAATCCTCAGCGAAATTCTGGCAGTGAGTAGCACCATAGCAAGACAAAAACATGGAAAAGTAAGTTTCTGGCAAAATGTTGTACTAGAGAAGCAACACTCCTGTTTTACAGAGGAGATGGAACCATGGAAGACAGCAAAAATTATACAACACACATTTCTCTTTGTAGGAGTCAGACATTTCCAAAGGACTAGATTAGACTGGAAGAAATGCAAGAAGACTTTCAAAAAGCTAGCCTTATATAAAAAGCTTATTTTACTTTCCTGAGTGAAGAAAACTACACCAGTATTAAATCGGTCTAATGTTCTTTAAATCAAGATAATTATTTAATATATACCACTGTCACGACTGTAAAAGGTGCTTTATAGTAGTGTATTCATACCTAAAGTCTTCTATAATCTTTCTTAGATACTAAACAGAGACAGTGGTCAGTAGGAGTAGGCAAGAGAAAAGGGGAAAAAAAAAGAAGAAACACAGCTACCATTATTACCAGTAGTAGCAGACTAACATCTGTAGATAATACATTTCTTAAATGTGAAATGTATTTTGAGGGAGGAGTAGCTTATATACATATATAGGATCTATTTGCAGCTTTCTTCAAATGCCACAGAAGACTTTAAAATACAGGGGGATACATAAATACAAAAGCAAACTAAGAAGAAAAAGCATAGAAGTACATCCGTAGGTGAAGGCAGAAAAATCTTTCTTTCTACTGAAATTATGTTGTAGGAATTCTTTTCCAGTTATTGGTTTCTAGATCTGTGGATGATTTCGAGCATATTTGTTTCCTTAATGAGTAAAATCTTTCCCCGTTTCGACATTCAGAGTAGCCGTGACCTGGGAGAGATGGGATGAGATTGGCACAGCACACTGGGCACATCAGTATTCCCTGGTTGTCCTTAGCACAGAGAATGAGGTCGAGGAGTTCCATAATGCACATGCAGACGAATCAGGATGTTGGTGCACCTGTAAAGCAGGTGTTGATTAAGCAAGTTCATAGTAACAGGACTTGTGGTAGAGCTGCATGAGCAGCGTGCAGAAAAATTTGTGTGCTGTAAAATGTCCAATTCAAGAACTAAAGAGTTAGAAGAAGCAACAAAGACATCTGGCAAAAGCAGAAAAGGAAATGATCCACCTGGAATAGGTGGATCTTCCTCTAATATTCTGAGAATGCAAAAAGTATAAAAAAAAAAATCAAAAAAAAAAAACAAAAAAAAACCCCAAAAAAAAACCAAAAAACCAAAAAAAAAAAAAACCACCC